>JAULKM010032162.1:0-13606 GCA_032355605.1 Rubia tinctorum | reverse complement strand
GATCTTGTAAAAGAAAAGGCAAATAATATATATATATATATATATATATATATATATATATATATATGTGTGTGTGTGTATAACGCGTTTTCTCCTCTAAGACATCACACGAGTACACAAAATCGAGATTTAGATTTTGTTTAATGGAGTTGTGTGTGTTTATAAGCAAGGTCCGCTTATTTTAAAAGTGGAGAAGACTAATGATCTTAATCTATAATAAACAGTTTTAACAGTTACGAACACCAAAAACTAATTAGTCGACCGGGTTATAATTAAGTCCAGCTAAACCCACTCTTAACTAACTACTGGTGGTGGCCATTAGGTAATTGTGCTTGGTGACTAATTTAACCAATCACATCAAATAATTTAAGAAACTGAAATTAGCTGTCCATTGAGCCATGATCAAGATGTGGTCCTGCAAAAAGCATCCGGAACCTTCATTTTGTTAACCGTGAAGAAAACATTATGATCAGAACGAGCTATGCACTCGTGCAAATCTTACATATCCAGATTAATATAAGTTTCATACACTGAAAAATACGCTCAGATGAGGACAAGAAGCCATTCGTGGGAAGAATCTCAAACTTTGTTTGTAACATGGTTTTTTCTCTCTATATTTTACTCATGTCTTAACCACCAAATATGTACATCGATCGATCCACTCCATAAACTTAGATTATATGGATGGATATCCTCTATAATGCATGCTATTTTAATCCCAGCTTAATTGGTTGCTGGGAACTATCTTTCAAATGGTTCTAATTAAATGAGAAGAGAATCTTGGAAAGTTTGAATTTTTCTTGCAACCGCTAACAACTATGTAGTTGAAACGTAAGAGATTAAGAAATTAAGAGATCGAAAATGGATAAGCTTCTGAATATATGTGTACATCATTGAAGCTGGAAGAAAAGATATTATCCTAATTTATGGGATAGGATTTCACTTTAAACTATATGTGTTTTAGGAGCAATTCAAAGGTTGGTGGGATGCCCAAGAGCATCTACAATGGGTATGGATTTTGTGGGAAGAATTTTGGAAATAGGGATGAGTTCTTACAATGAGGATGATTTTTGGGGGATGGGTGGAGAGAAGAAGTCATTCGGCCAAGGTGGATAAATTAATCCATCCCACATACATCCCTTCCATGTGGACCATGTCATTATTTTATTTCTTTTTCTTTTTTTAAAGGTCCAATCAATTGGTAACGCGTGACATATGGTACAAAAATTCATCAATCAATTGAAAAGTTAACGGGAAGAATACATACAAAATTTAAATGGGCAAAAAAATATGTATTTTTTATTTTTATAAAAAAATAAATTTCACCATATTTTTAAAATAAAATTATCTATAAATAGAGCCTAATATTGAATAAGTTCTTACAATTTCGATACTTCATTTTTCTCTCTTCTTCACTCCCAACTAAAATTTGCAGTCCATTTTTTCAAAAAATTAAAAATATTATCTTTAATTATTTGATAAATTCCAAGTTTTTAATGAAGTCATTTCACGTACCATTCCAATGAATGTTCTTTGTTAAAATTTATATTTTATTTATGTTTTTCTTCGTCCAAATTATTTATTTTTTCCTTCATTTTATTTAACGTAACAATATTTTACTACTAATTTATATATTTTGAGAATATGGTGCCATGTAATATTATATATTTTTATGTACATGATAAAAATGTGGTTAAGAAATAGTAGAAAATAACGTGTGGACCATAATTAAATGGGGTAGTGGGATGAGTTGAATTTTATGATTATAGAGTAGAAATGGAAGGTGAAATGGATTTAGTGTGAGAGAATGAGTGTATTAATTAAATATTAAAAAATA
The DNA here is from genome assembly GCA_032355605.1 of Rubia tinctorum. Taxonomy (NCBI): domain Eukaryota; kingdom Viridiplantae; phylum Streptophyta; class Magnoliopsida; order Gentianales; family Rubiaceae; genus Rubia; species Rubia tinctorum. The sequence goes on along the minus strand of JAULKM010032162.1, from coordinate 11,769 downwards.
TGGGATGAGATGAAATTTGAGGAATGGATGATTGGAGATGCCCAAACCAATTGAATAAAATCAAAAGGCTAAGATGTATTCGTAGGCTCGAATTATATATTTTTCTTTAGCTTGATAAAGATTCAAATTTTAGGAGCATTTCTTCAAAATCAACTTCTAATTACAACTCATTGTTTCAAATAATGGCAAAGATACCACTTATAACTTCATACTGTCCTTTTTTATTTTATCTCACTAATAACTTTCTATTTCTATTTTTTTACATTTACCCATAAATATGTGGTCATAACTCTTCCTTTCATTTAATTTATATGGATCTATTGTCATCACTAATTATAAATATGTCATATATACTTGTTTTAAATTTTGTACAAAAAGCAATTCGAAACTCAAAAGTGAGACGAATGGAGGATTCATTTCCCTCAACCCTGCTAACAATATTATGCTTTTCTACTTAATTTGTGGTGCCACTAATGTTTCCTCTCTTGATAAGGTTTTCTTTTCTTATTAATTAATGGTGCATTGAGATCTCATCAATAAAATTATATATGTCAATGGGGCGGATTGGATGCGAATTTAGGATACCTCCTTACCTATGTCTACCTAATTTTTTTTATACACATACTCGCCTCATTACCCATGACGGGTACAATTTTAAAATTCACCCGGCCCCATCGGACCCCATCACCCACTTGGATCTCCTTACCCACTTTATACCCACTACTTATATCTCCAAAAATAACTAAAATTCACTTTTTATAGTAAATTTTATACTAAAATTAGTAAATGTATTTACATGAAAATATTATAGGTAAAATATGTGCAACATGGATAAATAATAATTTAATTTATACTAAATTATCGGATATATAGCGGGTTAGTGGGGCCGGACAGGGATGAGGCAGGTGTGAACCAAAATCCATGTCCGACCCACTACCCATGGCGGGTATGATTTTCATACTCATACCCGTCCACCCCCACCAAAACTACCTTCACACCTACCCCATAGGGGCGGATGCGGGGACCTCCCCCAAAACCCGCCCCACTACTATCCCTAAATGAGACATCTCATCAATGACGATAATTACAATATACAGGGTTACATTCTAAAGTTCAACAGGAATAGAATTCTAAATAAAAAATACCATCTAATCTAAGAAAATGATTCTTTAATGTAAACTAACATTTATAACCTTACAAGGAAATTATTTCTATTTCTTTCTCAATGAATGTTATTTATTATTTAATTAATTTTAGAATAAATATGAAATTAAAGTAAAGGGACATCCCTAGCTCTCCTAACCCCTTCATCTTGGCACCACGGTTGATGAGTGGGTAATCACGTCATTTAGGAGTCACCCATTTGATAGGCACTTTCCGTTGCCCTTGCCCACGATAAATCCTCTACTGAAGAAAATTTCGACATTACAGCTGTCATAATTTGAATCTGTGGAGCATTTAATCAGACACTTAGCTATCTAACTGATTACGTACACGGTGAAGGAAAAAAAATGTTAGCATGATGGAGGAGTATGCCTTAATAATGTTATACTCTTATTATTGATCATGGTAGGGGCGCCAAACGGTGGGCTTAATTACCCGGTGAATTGGTGCATCGTAAGAAGAGAGATGGAGGAGCGTGTGTTGGAAGACAAAGGCACCGCCCAAACACTTGTAAACGGCAAACGAAGTATATGATTCCCTCCCTCCCTCCCTCCCTCCTCGTATCAAAGACACAACAGATAATTAACATCGCCCGATGCTGCCCAAATGTCTAGCACACAGCCATTTTTCATGGAGCACCAACTATGGAATCGTCACTTGCTTGCTTATTAGCTAGGTATATATTGAAATGATAAATTGAAATTACTCCCAAGACATTTGTTTGTAGGTATGAAGCAAAATTTAAAAATCAATTCCATATTTTGGAGAAAAAAAATTGATCAGTTGGTTTTGATTTCAGATCCGTTCTATTTTATACTGACTTTAATTGTTTAAAATGGGTTATACCCGTATTTTTAACGACTCATATTACCCAACTCATATTCGATCAGACCGCACATTTGTCACTCCTAAACGAAGTATAGTCAGGGAGCGACTGCGTACCGCTAAATCTTACTCTAATACTTAAGTTAGCTTTGGAATTAGTGCGACGTTATCATCAACAGTAAATTGCTTAAGTAAATAATAAATTTGACATAACTTGCTCTCTTTTTTCCCCTTCTTAATCTGTGTTTATATGCGATGTGACGTCAACCACATAAAATTTACATGTGTGGACTTTAGAATGTCTTAAGCATGGACTTCAGGATGACTAAGGCCTATTCTTGTTATTGGGCCTTGTGGACCATATTTCATCAATCACAAAGAGTTTTATAGGCTGCCTTGAGGGATGCTCCCACCGTCCAACCAATATGGACATATTTATTTATTTTTCAAATCAAATTTGATAAATTTTGACCATAAATATAAGTTAATATATTTATAATAAAAATATCATGTAGAATATTGTTAGATTCATTTTAACATTTATTTTCTAAATATAATTTTTTATGCGAAATTATTGTATGTAACTAGAAATATTGACTGCTAAACATAATGATTGAAAATCGTGAAAAAATAAATGTGTAAATACTCACGGGATGGAGGGAGTAACTGATAACTAAACCGTGTAATGGAAAGAAAATCTCAAAAGAGAACAATCCACATGTAAAATGGAGAAAACTTTCAACCTCACACCATGTCTCATGGAAATATGCAGGGGCGGAGCCAGGATAAATATATGGCGGGGGCTGACCTATCAGTAAAAAAAAATCTCATTTTTTTTTCTTATCAGAGGAGCTGATAATTTTTCAAAAAATATTTTACTACCCAAATTCCCCGTAATTTTCGTCTTGGCGGGGGCTGGAGCCCCCTCCAGCCCCCGTGTACATCCGTCTCTGCATCCTGATGCCAAGCCGAATCTCTTCCCTGCTCAAACCCTTTGCCGACGACCCCGCAACACTGGAAGACGCTGCAAACATCAAAATCACGCCTTTCGTCGCGACCACCGAAATGCACCATTACTTCCTCGCTGCAACCATTGGCAACGACAATTGTCCTGAGATTTCAATCTGTCGGCCAACCGTTGGCGACGACAATTGTTTCGAGAACACACCCGCCTTCAATAATTCCTCCGCATTCGATGAAGAATCACTCGCGATGGTGGATGATGGTGGACGATGAATCGCAAACCTCTTGACAAAGCTTTGCCTCAAGTTCGACCCACGGCGATTGCAATGGTGGAATACCGACCGAAATTGCAAGAAACATCGAGAAACCAACCAGAACCGCGACAAAAAGCGAGAAGTGGCGAGGATTATCGGCCGAGAATTTGATGGTGACGGCGAGGACGGCGCAGCGGGGATGGAGAAGAAGAAGCTTTGTTTATGAGTTTAGTGTTTTTGTAATTGTATTTTAGTCCTTCAATTTTCCAATCATTTTAAATAGGGCCCCGAGACTTAAATAATCATCAATTTAACCCCAAATTGAATTTACATTTAGTTTTTATTTTTATTAGTTCCCGGTCTCACCATGAGACGGTCTCGCAGGAGACAAACTCAATGCTAAAAAGTGTTTTGCTTATAAACAAAACAGCTTTAAACTTGGCCAAATAGAGTGAATGATCTTTGTACGGGTCGGTGCATATTATGGTCCCTCCATATCTAAGCCACCTAAAATTTTTGCACTCATCATCGCCCCATTAGTCATGATGGGTACAATACTAAAAACTACCCTACTCCATCATATTTTATAGAGCAAACGACTTTTGTGTCCCTCGAACTATCACCATCGTCCACCTTTAGCTCTGAAAAAAAATCCAACACTTTTGACCACTCAACTTATAAAACTGGTGAATTGTGGTCGTTCCGTCAGGTCAAACGTAAAGTTGGTCAAAACATTAATTTTGAGGGGCAAAATTAACATTTTCTTTTTCTTTTTCCTTTTCTTTTTTCATTTTCCTTTATTTTTCCTTTTCTTTTTTCCCTTTCCCTTCCCCACCCACTTCCCCTTCCCACTTCCCACTTCCCACTTCCCACTTCCCCTTCCTACTTCTCACTTCCCACTTCCCACTTCCCACTTCCCTTTCCCTTCTGCTCACGGATCCTCCCGCCTCTCATTCCTCCCGCCACTGCAAGAATCTAACTCTCGTTGTTGTCGACCGCGATTCCTCCTCCTCGATTCCATAACCTTAACATCCCTGACCCGAGAGAGGGCTCCTCTAGTGGGGGCGCTGCCGTCCCATTGCTCCCATTGCTGTCGAGATGGTCGGGGAGTATTAATTTTCACCACCTCGAGCAGCGGTGTGGGCAATTGGGGAAGGTCAAGAAGAGATGGTGAGATGGTGGGTACGGTGTGGGCAGCGGGGGGAAGGTCGAGAAGAAATGGTGAGGTAGTGGAGTTAGGAGCCGGAAAGGGAAAAGGGGTAAGGAGTTGGGGGCTGTCGGTGGTGAGGTGAAATTGGGTGGTGGAGTCGGTGACGAGGTGAAGTGGGGTGGTGGAGTTGGGGATGTCGGCGGCGGTTAGGGTTTTGAGTGGGGGAGAGAGAAGGGGAAAAATGGACGTGGGATGAAAATGGAAAAGGGGATGTGGCCTGAAATGTGGACTAAGGAAAAAGAAAATGAAAATAGGGGAAATGGGAAAAATAAAAAGGAAAAGGGGTAAATGACCATTTTTTAAAAAAATTGACTTTTTGACCAAAAACTAACGGTTTACCTGACGTAAGGGGCACAATTCACCAGTTTTGTTAGTTCAAGGGCAAAAAATGTTGGAAAACGAATTGGAGGGCCAAACGTGGACGATGGTGATAGTTCGAGAGCAACATAACTTGTTTGCTCCATTATTGTCCATCAACTACTTGGATTTCCCTGCCCACTTCAAATCTATTGTACTTACTCAACAAGCATCTTCATAAATACCTGAATCTCAGTTTATTATACTAATATTAATATTTTAATAAGTATTTACATAAAAAATTGTAAGTAGGGCACTACGATTGCAAACAAATAATAATTTATTATAGTTTGCATTAAATGGTACTCCCTCCGTCCCAACAGTTTTGGTCTATTTACTTGTTACGGTCTTCAATGATCATGTTTGACCGTCAGTATCTCTAGTTACGTGTAACGATTCCATATAAAAAATTGATATTTAGAAAATAGAAGTTAAGATTAATTTAACGATATCTTACATGATATTTTTATTGTACACTATTAATTTATATTCAATGTCAAAGTTTACCAAGTTTGACTTGAAAAAGTAAATAAGCCAAAAATTGATGGGACGAATGAGTATGTAATGGGTCTACTAGAACGGGATGAGAATGAGACATATAAACTAATATCAACGTCTAATCTAATACTTGTAACGGATATTATTTTCATATTCATAGTGAATCATTCTCATTAAAATGACCTCCATTCCAATCTTATTGAGGCAGATGCGATGCAAATTTCCAACAAAACCAGCTCCACTCCCATCCTAAAAATAATCCTTCCACGTAGCACAATAGTACGATCATTTAGTCAAAAACCGAATGGTTCATTTCCCACTATGTGTTCATAGTGTAGTGGCGGAGTAGATTTTAGTGGGTTTCCTTTTATTTATTCTATCCCCTAATAATTGAGTCTCTTTGTCCTTTTTATTCTTATTTCATATGATAGCTTATCAAAATGTTAAGTAGACGTGGCACTTAATAAAAAATAGTCAACGTTTAATTTTATTTGTCTCTCTAATAATATCTTACTTATCAGTTATGATGTATTTAAAATTTAAAATTATGGTTATATTTGAAAATTAAAAATCTTCTCCAAGTTGATTACGAACTTTTATAGTTGTAAAAGTGTCAATATAACCATAAATTATTTAAAAGTAAAAAAATAATTCTAACCATATAATCAAAGGTGGGACCTCCGACATTGACCTTCACATTCTAGCCCAAAACTAAAATTGTATATTTTACACTTACCCACCACCATTACTTCGACACCATTGTCGCCGCTCTGCCAACATTGCCGCTGCCGCTCAATCTGGCATAAAACCCCTTGCCACCCACCCGATTTAAAATTGAATCCCTCCGCAGTTGCTCAGTCTCCCTGCCACCACCCATCCCAGCCAAACTCCGTTATCCACCACCTCAGCTCTACCTTGAAAATCCCAACCACCACCTTGTCCCCCCCCCGGATTTCAAATCTGAAACCCTAGTGCCATTGCCCCACCTCGAATCAAAAGGCCTACCGTCGCACACCACCTCTCGGCACCTCAAGTTCCTACACATAGCGCTACTTTGGCCTTAGCAGGCGGAGTGTGGCGTTCGTCTTCATCTCGCGGTGCCTGGCGATTGAAAAGATTGAATCCATTATGGTTCATCTCGCTTCGACGCGCAAGAAAACGGGAACGACGTCGCGCTGATGGTGCATCTACCACCTACGAGAGAAGAAGATAAAGTGAAGAAGGTCGTGGTATGCCGGATTTAATATAATACTCGATTGGACGGGGTGGATTATAATGGTGTACATGTTATGGTTAATAGGGCGGTCAGGTGGGCATATGTATGGACAAACCAAAATCTGCACCCACTCTGCCCCATTGCCATTGCTACAAGTTAGAGATCTAATAAAACTGCAATATCGCACTCGAAGATATTAACTTTCTTCCCGCGAAAACCATGACCATTCAGCAAAAAGGAGTGTATCAAACATCATATCACTAAATCAAACATAAATATTCTACACCTATAGCATCACTTTATCCAAAACAAGACATAGGTTAATCCAAACTATGAACACCATGAACAACACAATCCAGCGCATCCAAATAGATGGAATCCTAATATAAAAATACCAATAAATCACGAACACAAGATTAATACAAGCAAATCGAGAATACATCGACGTGAACAACTAAATCGAATTATCATCATGAACAAAATGATCCAGTCGATTATGTCGAAAAACAAAACTAATGTATGGAGACAGATTGCACACTTATTCAGCAACAAAAAAATCAAAGAACAACACAATTAAAATAAATTGTTGTTTCTCTATCTCCCTATAATGGGAAGATGAGAAAAGGAAGATTGAAGAAAAAGTAGAACTTTTAAATCCTCGTTTAATATATATATATATATATATATATATATATATAATCATCCATAGGTGTTGTAAATAATCTCTAACAAAAAATTGCTTTTTAAATTCACGATTCTTACTAAAGATATGGTTTTAACTTTGAACCTCTCTATAATAGATATTATGGATGAACCAATAAACCAAAACCCAATTCACAAATCCTCATTTGATTTAGTTGAATATGATATGTAAAAGAGAAAATGATAATCATGTTGGAGTAAGTGATGTAATAGTGCATTCCAATGGAACAGTATAATCAATCTTAGATGATTGTGGTAAACATTTCTTGGATATCAATGTGAGTCGCTTTATATAAGCTTTCGTTAAAAAGTAATTCGACATTATTATAGCCTTGGGTTACACGAATTCTTTTCGAGAATAAAACAACCGAGAAACCCTCCTGTTCTAGACTTGAATTAGGAGAATACTTTTGAATAACTGTTTTCTGGTTGTTACGTACGTCTGGAATTTTTTTTGATATTTTTCTTTGTCATGTTTGTGTTTTCTGTGTTCTTCCATTGTGTTCTATGTATGCGTATGCTTGGATATATAGGATACAATTGTGAAACGATGCAACAATTCATTGTTTATCAAAGAACATGTAGCTATGAGAATTATAAATTTTGAAATGATGCATTTTTCCATACGATACATCTTTTCACATGGTAGGCATGTTGCACCAACACATTCAATGTAAAATTCTTAATATGATATCCAAGATAATATTCTGCCATGTGAAAAGATTACACAAAGATAAAAATCATTAAATTAATATTAGTTAATTTAGAACAGACATATGACATGATCTTATTGATGTAACACATAATGGTACACAAAAGTATATCAGAAAATCTAGAGGCAAAAGGAAGCCGGAGAAATGGAGCATGGAGCTGGAATGGATTCTGCAACAAACCAAGGGAAAAGGCAGTGAAAAACATATGCTAAAGACGGTTATGACTGAGACTGTATATGAGATATGGCGTTGGAGAAATGAATTACAGGTAATCTCTCCCTTTCTCTATTTATGGCACCACAGATACAGGTGATTGAATTTAGATGAAGAAAATGAGTGGATGAAATTGAATGTAGAAAGTATAAAGTAGAATGGGTGAATGGAATTGAATGAATCTTGCCAAAAATAGAAAGTGTGTTATCTAAAAAAATATGCTAATAAGGTAAGTGTGTCGCAAATAGAGAAACAGAGGAAGTACCAAAAAGTAAGATAGATTTTGTTCAAATCTGGATAGCATTACGTATTTTATTTTTATTTTATAAAATACGTGTTTAGAAGGAAAAAAATATAAATTCTTGCCCTGCTTACGAGTGTAGTACTACTAAATCTATAACATGATTTACCAAATTTATTATTGTAATATAAATTAGAGAAAATGTAAAAACGATCATATGTTTTTCTGAAAGTGTCGAAACACTACCCATTTTTTTAAAGTATCAAAATAACTCTGAACTCGTGAAAGTGCCAAAATGACCCCGCCATTTTGACTTTAGTTTAAGCATCAATTGGACATAATGGTAATATTCGACGAATACTTAGGCTCGTTTCAGCATATTCGACGAGCAAATAGAGTTGTTTCAGCACTTTCAAAAAATTCAGGGTTATTTTCGACACATCACAAAAGCATATGGACATTTTTGTATTTTGCCCTATAAATTAAAATATAATATAATTCACCGATGAGAAAGCTTCTGGTTAAACCAAAAAAATTCATTTCAATAACTTTTAAAATCAAATTATTTTACAGAGTTAGATTGACACTTTCAACCAAAATATATGGTCATTTTAACACTTAACTCTATAATTATTTATATATTATAATACGTTTTAAAAGTCTTTTAAATTATTGAAAACTCATTACAATAAATAAAAACAAACATTAAATCATCCCTAAAATTGTATCAATTACATTCCTGCGATATAAATTCTACATTTATTGAAGCTCAAGCACAACCAGGTGAATACAATCAAATTAGCAAACGTATAAAACTGCAAGTTGCAGCATCTATTAACTAAGAATAGCATTGATAAGATATTCTATTCTGAATTTCAACTTCCAACCACCGTTATGGATGAAGTGTCTGTGACAATATTTCCATAAATCATGGAAAGATAAAAGTTTAAAGTGTAAATTATAAAAAATAAAAATAAATTTTTTGGGTTGAATGAATCGGGTTAAAATTTTAGTACTACACATTGCATAATATTTTTTTAATATTACAACTAAAATATTTATCTTTTATTATTTTAATTAAACTCCGTCTTACGTCTATGGAAAGACGATATTTTTTAAGATTTTGCCAGCTCAAATGCTAATTTGATCCTTATAAAATCAAAATGATGATAGAATATAATTTGACTTTCTTGTAGTCTTAGATGATAGAATGCTACATTCTGATATACAGTATATATTTGGATAACCCTCTCATTGAATGGATTCCAATACGTGTTACCAGTAAACTAGGACAAAATTTAGAAAATGATCCTTCGCATGGGTGTAAATAAATCAAACCGCTCACAAGTAGTTCGATCAAAAGTTCAATTTGATCTTAAATTGGACAGATTCTAATTGAGTTCGAGTTAGTTCAAACGAGGTCGAGTTCAAGCATTCTATCGAGGTTAACGAGCATGTATCTATAATACTATATATATATATATTGTAATTAGGTTAAATTTTGAAGGTGTTATTGTGGAATAAACAAGTCAAATTTGATCTGAGTAATCTCTACAACCTAATATTAATCAAGTTGAGCGCAAGGTAAACCGAATTTGATTTAATCACAAACAATCGAACTTGAAATGAATTATCCACATCCCTAAAAATTCGAACTCAAACATATTACTCCCTCTGGTCCCTTCATTATGGTTTCAACTTTTGGGCACTTATTTTTAAAAAAGTAAAATGAATAGTAGAAATTGTATTGAAAGTATAAAAAGTAAATTGTGTGGATAAAAATAATTTAACATTTACTAAAAGCGAGGAAAAAATCAATTAAAAAAAGTCATCCAAAAATAAAAAATGAGACATTATTAGAGGACCGGAGTTACTAGGAGTAATTTGTTTCGAGGTGGAAATCGATTACACGATTTGAGTCTTCCATCACGGCGAATCCAAAGGCATTTACAAGTGAAAATTCCATGTATCATATGGCGGTTCCGTGCGCTCACGCGCCGCCCTACGCGGCTGTAAAAAACTCCCAGATGACATGAGGAATAATAGTTCGTACGTACATATGATTTGATCAAACAGTTATAATTAAAGGCCTTCTTGCTGTGACCAAACGCTAATTCAACCAACTTATCACTTTCCCACAAAATTCCATAAAATAAATCCGAATTACACAAAACCAAACAGCTCCTTAATCATAGTACAGTACTAAAACCATTATTCTATCATTCCATTCATTTCCCCTTTCCCCTTTCTCCTTTCTGTTCTTTCTCCCCCGTTTCCTCCATTTCTTGAAACAAAACAATAAAAAAGGAAACTTTACCAAAAAAATGAAAATCCAGGAAAACCCAATTGACTCTTTACCCTGATTCTTGAATTTCTGGGATCCATTTGGGGGAAAAATCTGGGTTTTTGATTTTTTTTGCTTCTCTATGAGCTGCTGAAGTTGAACATGGGTGGAAGAACTGTGAAGTGTGGTGTTCTTGCAGTAGTTTTGTTGTTACTGAGCTGCTCTTTGGTGTATGGAGGGGATATTGTTCATCAGGATGATGTTGCGCCCAAAAGACCTGGATGTGACAACAATTTTGTGCTGGTAACTTTAGTTGCTGAACCTTTTTTTTTACCCTGCTGGAATTATATGGTAATTGGCATCAAGTGTGCTATTTTTCTGTGTGCATTTTGATGGTATTGTTCTCAAGTGGGACTTTCTTGAAGCTGAGTAAAGTTTTGAACTTCGTAGGATTTGTTAGATTGGCAATGATCATAAAATCGTGTTTAAATATTAGAATCTGCTGGTTTTTATTGAAGTGTGTCCTTCTTACATGTTGTTCATTGCATTAAGTTAGCAGCTTCATTTTTCTCAATTTAAAAAAAGTTAGCAGCTTCATTGATTTTTTTTCTCTGCCAACTCTGATTCACTGAAACTAAAGTGGGATTTTTTCGGCAAATACATCTTGAGTCTAGATGTGGTTTGTTCATCCCAGATGTGTGTGGGATTGTTTTGATATATATTCAGATTGTGGATAGTAGGATGTGAGATTACTCATTTGAGTATCTTTAACTTCTGCTTGCTAGCTGTTTCTGCCTGAAGTTTTTCTTACATGAAAATAGGTTAAAGTTGCCACTTGGATCGATGGCATAGAAGAAATGGAATTTGTTGGAGTTGGTGCTCGATTTGGCCAAACGTTGGAGTCAAAAGAGAAGCGTGCCAACCAAACTAGACTTGCCCTTGCAGACCCGGCTGACTGCTGTAGTCAACCGAAGAATAAGGTATACTTTGATTTTCTTGTTTGGAGAAGCTCAATCTTGATAGATTTATTATATATTCTGATGACAAATGTATCAACAATTAATACTTAATGTTATGTAGCTTACTGGAGAGGCCATCTTGGTATACCGTGGAAACTGTAGTTTCACTG
>JAULKM010032151.1:0-13606 GCA_032355605.1 Rubia tinctorum | reverse complement strand
AAGTACACTGTGAAAAGTTTATCAAAGCTTCCATGGTTGCCACCACTACTTCAAGTAACCACTTCATGTGGTTATATAGTGGCACAAGTGTTCATAACTTCATAGTGCTTCCACAACCCAAGTGCACGATCATCACTCAAGACACTACTTTGGAAGAGCTTTTCATAGCCCAGATCCGATCTTTGAGAAGATCATCTACAAAATATTTCAACTCCAGATGTGGACAATGGAAGGGAAGGTGAAAATCTCACCAGAGCACAACCTACCCAATCCAACCTACCGGTCTATGATAATTTTTGTGTGTTTGGGGAGAAACTTATGAGTTTGACCCAAATAGTCAAGAGGTAAGTCATGCAGTCGGAGGGATGAGCCTGCAAATGGGTGAGTTGTGATTGAGGCTTGATGTTATGGATGAGAACATGGGGACTTGGGAAGCTAAGCTTGATTCCATTAAGTGAGAGGTGAGAAAAGAGTTCGCATTCATGGATGAGAGGGCCGAGATGCAAGAAGAATCCATGGAGAAATTGTTGGAAAGGATACATGTATCCAATATAGAGGGCTTCCGTCACCTCATTCCCAATGAGAGACAAGAGCATAGGCAACATAAGAGAAGAAGAAGGCACGAGACGAGGCGCATGAGGGCAGGCCTCTCGAGGTCAATTATCTCCCTACTCCACTTATAAGTTTTGGAATTTCTATGTGCAACGTTTACGTGTGGGGGATGGAGTAATTTAAGCACTGGGAAATTTTTAGCAAAGATTCTTTGTGTTTCTTTAGGTTGGTTGTTTTCCATGTAGTGCGAGCTTACTTTTGGGGCATTTTGTGCTACACATACAAGAAAAAAGATCCCGCTAAGTAAAAACCCCGAAAGGGTGACTTAAGAAAAATTGGGAGACTCGGATAAGTTGAAAGCCCGAAAGGGTAGCCTATGCAAAAATGAGAGGCCAAATGGTGTGGAAAAAGGTGAGTGTGAGCTTGAGAAAAAGAAAAAAAATGTGTGAATCTAAGATGAAAACTGAGAGGGCTCCTAGTCAAAATGAGAGAAATTGAAATACTTTGTGCTTCTCTTGGATTGTCTATTTGGTAGATTCTTGGGTAAAATAAGTTAGCATCACATTCCATGTACGCCTCACTCTTTTTATGGTTTGTTGGTTGTTTAGATTACGTTAGTTTCAGGATGTGAGAGTGTGTGAGATTCATATGTATTGGGGACTAGGGTAGTCTAGGAATAAAATGTTGGGTGTTTTGAGAAAACTTTTGCATGCTAGTTTACGCTTAGATTTTTGTTTGTTCTTGTTTACTCGAGGATGAGTAAAGGTTTAAGTGTGGGGGATTTGATGACATGTCAAATATATGTAATTCTTAAGGCATTTAACATATCTTTTGTTATGATTTTGTGGGTAAATTGCTATGTTTAGATAGTTTTACATCATAAGGCATTTAACCTATTGTGAGCCTAGCGGATTTTTGTCCTTACGAGCATCTAGATCTTGTTTTTTGAACTTATTTGTAGATTGCTCGTGAGCCCTTTGGAGTAAGTTAATGAAGATCAATTGCAAAATTAGTAGAAGACTGAAGGCCACGAGTCAAAACGTTCAATTGGTTGAAGAAAGAAGCCAAGTTCGGAAGTGTTGAAGAAACAACAAGGGCCGTGTAAAATGGCGCGGTCCGTACCAACATCGTTTTACTCACCAGAATAATCTGCAAACTCTATAGATGAAATTAGTACAGTACAAAGAAAATTCGATCCCACGAGGAACGGAGCAATAACTATAATAAAATTACCTACTAATATAAAACAGTTTTTGTGTAGCCACCACGCCTTAATTTTCTAGATTTTATCTAAAACTAACTAATATCAAATATAAATTAATAATGCAACTTAACAAATATAAATATGTAGAAAATATATGAAGAGAACAATTTGTTCGTAATAACTCACATTAGTTAAACATCGATCATAGGCGCAATGATGAATTAATCCTTACGTCTATCAGTTATAGGAAAGTATGTACGATTAACCCTCCCAATTCTTTCTTATTTTGTCGACGATTGACCAATTATAATTAATGAATTATTTCTCTTACCAAGATGTCCTGAAAAGTATTCGCTAAATCAGATACACACCTCGGTAGCATTAAGAATCAAAAGAACCTGATATAGCATTTACCAAAGTAAAAGTAAATAGATATGCATACTTAATTGTTCCCCACCTTGTTATTACAGTCTTAGCTAGTTAGATGTTTTTCACAAGAATTTGCTACTTACTAACTCTTTCCAACGATTACGTATTGGTGGAATTAGATAGCAATATCCCAATTATATTCAAGTTGATCAGAATTAAACATATAAAGAATAAAATCAAACCAAGAACAATCAAGAACACATAAGAATCAATTATAAAACTATTAAATCTCACGATTCATAAACTAATGTTTGTTATTCCATGTCGTATGTGTAAATTAGCTACTCATAATAATTAAATAAACAAACATATAAATAATATAATTATATAACATGATAAAACAACTAGCTAATTATACTGAAGAACAAAAGCAAACCGAATTGAAGAATTAAATGCTGCGCACCAAATATAATTCAAGTAACTATGAACCCAAAACAATCATGTCTGCTCTGTAACCAAAACGGAAAACTACTGTTGCTTATACTCTCCGTCCTCAACGCAAAAGTATTTATACGTGGGTGTTCCGCCAGAAAATAGAAACCGAATCCAAGTCTGATTCGTTTTCTTCTCGTAGTAGAAACAATAAAATAATATAATATAATATCTATTATAATTCTAAATAACTAATTCATAAAATTAAAGAATTTCAATTGGGAAGAGATAATACAATTCTTATCAATATGGGAATTGAATATCTTTATTTCTTCAAATCCATATTTTTTCAATTCACTTTTCACCCCATAACTTCAGCAATTCTGCTTTTGCCTCTCTTCCTCATCTCTGAAATAATGTCTTATGATATAAGAACATTTTTCATTGGAGCACATCGCCTTATTAAAAACCTTAACCTGGAAAACCCAGTGGGAAAAAATCATTGGTTAAGGGAAAATGAGTACAATGTATAGCTCCATCTCAAATTCTTCATAATCCATGAATTCCTGCACAAAAACACATCAAAGTGCAAATTATATCTCGATAAAATCATAATAATCCCAAAAAATATGAACACAATATGACACACATCAAATATCCTCACACTTGAATCATGCTTGCCCTCAAGTATGAAGTGAAGAAAATAAGATCAATCAATAATACAGAGTGTTCATAAGTTCGCATTCGCTCATAAGACTCTATCTAAAACGACTTTATAAAAAGAAAAAGAAGATGGAAGATAGAAACACAAATCACACAACCATACAGACGGAAATTCAACATTTAAAAACTCTACATTCTACTTTTATAACGATAATTATTCCACTGCCAAGGAGTAAAAGATCATGTTAATGCACCAGGAAATCATCAATTCTCAAAGTAATTGAAATGAAAATATTCAAGTTCAGAAAATCTAATCATCAATTTAGTCAAAGTCGGACAAGCAATGAATATTTTCTCACAATTTCACACAATCACTCTCAAGATATTAAGGACAGTCACTCAAATAATTCACAATTTATAACATAGAGAAGTTAATATGCAAATCAAGAAGGTCTTTCTCAAGGGTTGTAACGGGACTAGGGACCATTCAAATTGGTAAGATCCTAAGGGTTCTAAGCTAAAAAAATATCGATCAATGTATTATGCATGTCTTTTTCTTGAACCATCATCCATGTATAATACACATTCACCAATAATCTTCAACATCATGGCTTGTAGGAAAGCCAAGTAATATCACATCAAATGTAGGTGCTATTTTATTTCTTTTTTATTTTTTTAAAATAACGACACCATTCTTCTCCAATATAGTACTTTCGAGGGAAAAATCACAACATAACAAACAATTCAGATTTTTTTTTGCAGGTTCGACTACCCCTTCAGTTTGGGCAATTACAAGCCCCATGTCAGTGTTCATAATAAGATTCAGTCTTCAATTTCGAAACCGTTCTGTCAGGGCAAATTGAACACATACTCTGTAATGTCATCAACTCAAGAGAACACAATGGATGAATTCATCAACTTCAACTCTAAGAACATGCATAATAGGGGCAAGAGAAAGGATAAAACAAGACTTTGGCTAAATATATAGTAACTCGTATCAAAGAAAATAGTCAAAGCTTCAAAGCGTTTCACTAGGGGTTAATGTAATTGTTAGGAAATTTAACCTGTGTGGTTCACCCTAGTTCCTTCTATCACTTTCACACATAACAACTCCAATGATAACAATGTGATCTCTCAGAACAAAGATTGATGTAGAGAGTGCTATACTCTAGCTCAAACCTCACTTTCTAGACTAAAATATTCAATTAAACTAATTATTTTTCGTCATCCCGAAAATCATATCAATCAAATTTCACAAATCATAGAAAGTATCATTCAAAAACCTCAAGGCATATCAAATTTCCCAAGTTTGTTAAACAATAAAATTTACAACTGGCGGGGTACTTTTATCAAGAGCCACTAGAATTTCTTCATGCCAAATTATCGACTCAAAACAACACAAAAACACATTTTTGACTATAAAAAACTGGGGGAAATTTTTTTAAATGAGTTTTTTTAAAAATATAAATATAAAACAAAACACACAATAAACCTCCTCACTCTTAAACCTTACTTGCCCTCAAGCAAATAATGCAAAGCTCTAATGAGAAAACGTTTCACACATAGTCAAACAACATGATAAATAAAATAAAAGGGAAAGAGAGAACTTATAATGGTGGGTTTCGGAGAAATTTCCAACAAGAAGAAAGCATTGGATCCTGATCAGATTCTGCCGCAGGCCTCTATTTTGGCAAAATGGAACCCTGCGAGTCCCAGCTCTCCAAATGTGTGAATTATCCATGGTGCAAATTCAAGTATTTCAACTCTGTAGATCAAGAACTGAGAGCATATGAGAAATTGAAATTCCTAAAAAAAATTTAAAAAATTAAAAGGAAAATGAAAAGAAGAAAAGCAAGAATAGATATTTGGGTTGCCTCCCAATTAGCGCCTTCGTTTATAGTCTTGGGCTAGACTTTCAGATGCCATTAATGATTATTTGTTGGGCACAATGGAATTTATTCCATTAATGCCACCTAAGAAGTGTCATAGTACAGCTTAAGGCAATGACCATTGACGAGGAATGACATTTTTGTGTCCTTACTTATAATCTCTACGATCCTGTCATGCCAAACCGAGGCTACCTCATACGGTCCAATCCACTTCAGTTTGCGTTTTCATGACTTTAATCCAAGTTTGGACTCAAAAATAAAAAACTTTCTGCCCAACTAAGAATTTCTTAGACTTCATATGCTTGTGTCACACCTTATTACGCGCCTTGTACCGCATAGCTCTATCAAACTCTTTTAATCTTAGATCTCCCAATTCTTGGAGTTGAGACTTTGTTTCTTCCTCACACTTGATTGACTTCTTAGTCACTGGAAGAGTATCATTATCTACTTGATAAACATACTTCAGATCGGGTGGTAACGCATCCAACTCCAAATTTGAGGCTTTCATATCTGACAAGACTAGTCTAGCGGATGGGTTTGGTTTAGCCAAACTGGACCCTGTACGCACTTCAAATTTTTCCGAACATCCGATTCAGGGTGAGTTGGGTTGATAATTCCTTGGATTATTTCATTGCTGGCCACTACATCCTGAGATCACATTGAATGCAGCAATTCTTGGTTTTCCTTATCTCTCAATTCTTGAACATTTACATCTTCTGGACTGGTAGGAAATTGAATTCCCATCTTATACTGTAAAATTTTAGTCTCAAGAGTATCATGGACAAAAGTGTCAACATGATCGATGGCATACACATTCTCAGCATATATATGTTTCTTCATGGGTTTATCAATGTTGAGTGTGTACTTATCACCAAAATAATCAAGATAAATAGTTCCATCACCAACATTAATAATGGTGTTTGTTATTTTCAAAAATGGACGACCCAACAATACCCCTTGTGTTCCTTTATCACTAATATCATTCATCTTTACCACATAAAAATTTGAAGGGTAAACAAAATTATTGACTCACACAAGCACATTCTCCAACAACTCTTCAGGAAATACACAAGATTTATCTGCCAACTTAATTACCACTCTAGTGTCTACCATTTCAACACCCTTTAAAGTTTAATCCACAGATAATGGCATATTAATAGAAGCTCCTAAATCACACATGGCAGCATCAATCTTATTATCTCCAATGTAACACGATAAGTAGAACATACCTTGGTCTTTGCACTTGGGTGGCAATTTATTTTAGATTACTGTACATTATGATTTTACTCGAGTCCTTTGGCTTCCTGCAGTAAAATCTTTCAAGAACTTGCTCATTGTGGATAACTTTATGGCATGTAAGAAAGGAAGGTTAATATCCATTTTTCCAAAAATTGATACAAGATCCAGAGGTTCTTCCTTTTTCTTATCCAATCTATGAGGAAATGGAGGTAAAAATTTTAATGAAGGATCCTGTAAACTCAACCTCTTACTTACCTCCGCTAATACCTGAGATTTACCTTCATTCATGGGCTCAGGACGCTCAAGATGTGCATATTGTATGGTGGTTTCATTTCCCTTTTCCTCGATCTCTTGATTCTAAATTTTGGCCGTTGGGTTTGATTTGGGCAAACCAAACCCCCGTCAGTGAGCTCCTTCAGTTCTTTGTTCTCGGATTTCAACGGCAATGCACCAACTACCTTTCCACTTCTAAGTGTGACCTGATTTACCGTCTCATGTGGGTTCAACTAGACCTGATAGGGCAATCTGGGTTGCTTCATCCTAAGTTCATTCAGAGAATTTGACAGATGGGCGATATGTCGCGCGTGCCCCTCCAAGGTTGCTTTGGTGTTCTTAGAACTTTGTTGTTGCTTCTGCATCATGTCCATCATTATGTCCAACTTATCATTCATATATTTTTCTTGACCACCTTGTGGAGGTTGAGGAAAAACTAGGGCATATCGTTGCATTGGTGGAACATAGAGCTGATGGTGATGCTGAGGTTGCTGGGGTGGGGGACCTTGTTCTCTCCAACGGAAGTTTGGGTGATCCCTATACCTTGGATTGAAGGTGTGGGGATATGGATCACCTCTTGGATGCCTCTCATTAATGTTCCCCATGGCATTAACTTGGACATGTATCTCCCCCGTGATAAGAATGCATTGTGACATCGTATGGTTGACTACTCCACACGTATCGCAAGGCCCCCCTTGTACAACTGCAACCTTGTCAACGAACTTGGAAAACATTTTCTCTATTATTTCTATCCTATCCTTGGTCTCATCGTGTTCGGGAGTGGATGTTTGTGCCACCTTATTCAAGATTTGGACTTCCTGTTAATCACACTCCTTGAAATCCACCAACCATTTGATGATCTCTCTAGCCTCATTCACTCGAATGTCAGAAAATCCACCACTACTGGAAGAGTTCACAAAGTCCATGTTGGTAGCTGTCATTCCTTGATAAAAAGCACTGGAGCAATTGACCTTCCGTCATTCTTTGTTTAGGACAGCTATCCACTAACTTTCTGAATATCAGCCAATAAGTACTCAGTGGTTCGTAATACTCCTCCTCGATGCTTGTGTTCTTTTCCTTCAAAGTATCTGCCCTTGTGGCTGGAAAATAATACTCCAAGAATAATTTCTTCAATTATGATCACGTCGAAATGGAGTTGGGTGGAAAGCTTGAGAACCATTGATCTGTTGCTCCTGTCAAACTAAAGGGAAACGCCAGTAACTTAAATTGATCTTCACTCATGGTAGATGACCTCTTTTGAACCTTACAAATCTTCACAAATTTGCTCAAAAAGTTATAGAGGTCCTCGGGGTTTCTCACGTGCAACTTCGGAAGCACATTCGGGAATGCCATCTTGATTTTGATGGGATTCTCGGTCTCCGGTAGCTGAATATGAGTGGGGGGATCATCCTCACTATGACCAGTGAGTTCTAACATGTAAGGGTTGTTTGGGTTCTGCCCAAGAATTCAATTTTCTCCAGCTCTGTCCATTTCGGTATCAGTTTCTGAATCAGAGGTGGTTGCTGAAATCGTAAGGGGTCCAGTTTTGCCAAACTAAAGGGTCGCGGCAGAAGCTGATTTATGCGCCTTTGTTCTCTTTCAGTTCCGCTTGGCTATTTTTTCAACTTCCGGTTCAAATATTAAATTCGGCCTTGATGATCTGCTCATATACCAAGCACTAACACACAGTTTAGTAGTTTTTTTTTATAGAAATTGATTTACCGTTCCCCGGCAACGGCGTCAATTTGGTGAACATCGTTTCATTCACCAGAATAATCTGCAAACTCTATAGATGAAATTCGTACAGTAGATAGTAGAGTCGATCCCACGAGGAACAAAGTAATAACTATAATAAAATTACCTTCTAATATAAAACAGTTTTGGAGTAGCCACCACGACTTAATTTTCAAGATTTTATATAAAACTAATAATGCAAACTAACTAATATCAAATATAAATTAATAATGCAACTTAACAAATATAAAAATCTTGAAAATATATGAAGAGGATAACCGGCTCGAAATAACTCACATTAGTTAAAAATCGATCATAGGCGCAATGATGAATTAATCCTTACGTATCTATAAGTTATAGGAAAGTAGGTACGCTTAACCCTCCCAATTCTTTCTTACTTTATCGACAATTGACCAATTATACTTAATCAATTATTTCTCTTACCAAAATGTTCTCGGAAAGTATTCGTTAAACCATATACACACCTCGATAACATTAAGAATCAAAAGAACCTGGTATAACATTTACCAAAGTAAAAGTAAATAGTAATGCACACTTAATTGTTCCCCATCTTGCTATTACAGACTTAGTTAGTTAACTATTTTTCACAAGAACTAACTATTTACTAACCCTTTCCAATAATTACATATTAGTGGAATTAGATAGCAATATCACAATTATATTCAAGTTGATCAGGATTAAACATATAAAGAATAAAATCAAACCAGCAACAATCAAGAACACATAAGAATCAATTAGAAAACTATTAAATCTCACGATTCATAAACTAATACTTTTTATTCCATGTCGTATATTTAAATTAGTTACTCACAATAATTAAATAAAAAAACATATAAATAATATAATGATATAACATGATAAAACAACTAACTTATTATACTAAAGAACAAAAGCAAACCGAATTGAAGAATCAAATGCTGCGCACCATATATAATTCAAGTAATTATGAACCCAGAACAATCCTGTCTGCTCTGTAACTGAAACGGAAAACTACTATTGCGTAAACTCTCCGGCCTCAACGCAAACAAGTATTCATACATGGGTGTTCTGCCAGAAAACTGAAACCGAATCCAAGTCTGATTCGTTTTCTTCTCACAGAAGAAACAATAAAATAAAATAATATCTTTTTCAAAAAATAATAATAATAATATCTATTCTAACTCTAAATAACTAATTCCTAAAATTAAGTAATTTCAATTGGAAAGAGATAATACAATCCTTATCAATATGGGAAGTGAATATCTTTATTTTCTTCAAATCCATATTTATTCAATAATTCACTTTTCACCCTATAACTTGATGCAGGGCGAATGACGGAAAAAATTGAAGAAGCGATGGATCGCCGTAAAGGTTCGATACGGTTTTAAACGTAACTTTTGCGTTCGTAGTCAGAATAAGGCGAGACCAGATGCGTTGGAACCATTTCGACGAGTAGATCAAAGACCCTAGTAAAGTGGGGATTTGGGAACCATTTTATCATTTCAGGTCGTTTAAGCATTCTAAACGGTAATTTAATGATTTTGAGTGTTTTTCAATTTTCTTTTTATTTTGGAATTAATTCCGAATTTCATTTTTTATTATTCCGGGATTTTTTAGTGTTTAAAGGCCTCTTGTATTGTTCGTATATTTTTTTTATCATTCATAATACTATTTTCGAGATTATTTTCTCTCTGGTGGACTCCGGAATCAAAACCTAGGGTTTGTACTTGCAGACCTTAATAGTTGTTCAAAATTCGTGCTTGCAGATCTCTTTGATATTCTAACTGCTTCATAACTTCAGAAATTCTTCTTTTTCCTCTCTTCTTCATCTCTAGAATAATGTCTTATAAAATAAGAACATTTTCCATAGGAGCACATCGCCTCATTAAAATCTTAACCTAGAAAACCCAGTGGGAAAAAACCATTGGTTAAGGGAAAAGGAGTATAATGTATAGTTCCCTCTCAAATTCTTCATAATCTAAGAATTCCTGCACCAAAAAACCTCAAAGTGCAAATTATATCTCAATAAAATTATAATAATCCAATAAAATATGAACACAATATAACACACATCAAGTAAGTTAATGAAGGTCAATTGTAAATTTGGTAGAAAACTGAAGGTTACGAGTCAAAACGTGGTAAAAGATAGATTGGTTGAAGAAAGATTCCAAGTTCGGAAGTGTTGAAGAAACGGAAAGGGCCTTGTAAAATGGCACGACCCGTACCATTATTTATGCCACGAGAACATGGTTCCCAGGACGGGCCATGCACAATGCCTTTAGTCTCCTAAGTTTGAACCAAGTAGTTAGTTTGGTTTCATTTTGGTAGGAAGGTAGGCTAGGAAAATTCTCTCTATGGTTTTCTCTCTTCTCTCTTCTTTAATTCTTAGATTCATGGCATTTATTCTTATGATTGCATGAATCCAATGCTAGTAGAATAGTTTTATTTCTTAGGCTAGATATTTGTAAGTATGATTGACATGGATTTGCGAGAATTGTTAGATTCACCCTATTTTACATGTTATGAATATCATTCTTAATTTGTGCTTCAATTTCTTATTATGATTCATGCTATGAAATATGTAAGATGCACACTTGATTTATTTCTTGTATGATATCCTGCTATGCTTTAAATGCTAAATTGAGAGTGTTAGATTATTGGTGCTATGGTAATTTTGTGAGTACCGAGAGGATGTGTGTGTTAGAACCCCTTGTTAGCATATAGATGGTAATAGGAAATAATTTTAATTGGCTGGTCGTGTGAGGAATTGCATGTTAGGAGTATCACACCTACCGAGTTGATGTTATTAAAATCCTAATGGGGGAAACCCTTGCTTACCCCCGATAGTTGAGCATTTTTAGTTTGTAGCGACTAGGGTGGTGCAGACTCTAGAGATATCATGATGCACTGATCTCCTCTTCCTTTTGAGGTCTAGGATCGGTTCTCATAGTGGAGATCCCGGTTTTGTAATTGGGTTCATTCCCATATCTAACTGTTGCGACCTGCGCAAGGCATAGTTCCTTTTAGTGAGGGTCGGTTATCCCCGAGAGTGAGCTATGAGGACGGTTAGTAGAGAACACACCTCTAGCAAGTTACAGAGGAGGTGAGGTGTTAAGGAGGGGGCAGAACCATTTGTGTGATCGGTAATGGGAGCTCTCAGGAAATTAATATCTCCGCACTATGTGATATAACATGAAAATAGGTGAATAGTTGCTTATTTGAATTAGATTCTAGGATCAAATTTTTATTTCAATCATGTGATTCAAAGAACCCCCAAGATTAGTTAATCAATAATTTATATCATTTTTACAGTTTTTACTTGTATGCTCGTCGTTGTTAGTTCATACAAAACCCCCCGGTTTGTTAGTTCTAGTTATTATTCCTGACACACGATTGAGGTGACACCCGATTGTGAGTTTTGTGTGACTAATTAACCCTTAGACACTCGTATCTCTTTGAATGACACGTGGATTTACCACTAGCTGCGTTATCGTAGTTAGGAGTGAGTACAGGAGCAACAAATAAATCTTATCTTTGATTCCTGGGTTCATGGATTATTATAACGTTGGGATGCCGGTAAAGTTACGTCAAACTCTCACAAAAATTCTTTTCAATATGCATTACAACCAAACAATGTTGAACCTCTTAATTCTCCCAGTATGGAAAATTAAAGAAAATATATCTTTTCTTCCACTGTCCATCTGTGACTGCACCTACCTTTGTTATCTTTTTCTCAAGTACAACATTTAATTTCTTAACATTGGTATGGATTATAACCCCCACTCAATGGTCTAGGCACCTTCCTACCCTCCTTCCCACAAACAAAATGAAACTTGTTCTCTCGCAACTTGTGCTTTATCGGCAGGAATTTCCGATAACCCAATTACACATTCTTATGACCATTCTTTAACTGCTGGAAATGGGTGCCCTTATTGGATATGGGACATGCCTTTTGGCCCTTCACCACATAACCCAAAAGGTTTCCATATGCCGAAAATCATTTATCATACAAAAAAGCATGAATTTCAAGTTGAACACTGGTCTACAAAAACTATCAAACACATCGACACTCGTGGATCACAGTTACTTCAAATTATCTATCAGATGGGTCATATACGTATCGATGTCATTTCTGGGCTATTTGGGACCCGAAATCAACAAATGCATCAACACATATATCCTCTTAAGGCACAAATACAGAGGAATGTTGTATATGGCAAATATAACTGGCCATGAACTATGTTTCAATGACATGTTGTCAAATGGGTTCATTCCACCAGTACACAAATTCATCCTCAAATTCTCAGGCTCACTTGCAAAGTTCGGATACTTCTTATCAAATTTCTTTCACTGATCGTTATCAGATGAATGACGAATCATATAATCTTCAAGAGAACCAATTCCATGTACCACATCATGTTCTTTGCATCCTTAGCCTTCTTAAACAACCTCTTCAGCCTCAAAATAATTTGAATATACCACATGCATTTGGCTAGGACCCATTTCCTTAACTTTACAACATCTCCATCGACAACCCAATTTCTCCTTTTCTTATAACTAGACATATGACATACTGTGCAAGCCACTTCATGCTCCAATTCACCCTTATACTCAACACAATTGTTGGGACAAGTATGCATTTTTTTATACTCCATTCCCATCAGACACAAAATTCTCTCCGCTTTGTAGAGGTTGTCCGGTAACCCGTCACCGGATGGAAACTTCTCATTCAAAAACTTTAGCAACTTATTCAGGCTATTACCATTCCACGAATCAATACCTTTGATATTAAACAATTGCATCAAACACGACATGACAGTGTCTTTCTTATTGCAACCAGGATACAACGGTCTATCCTTCTCACCTAAAAAATTGACAAAACCTCGGGCCTCCCCCTAAATGCATGTACTACCTCCTCACACATGTCATCCAAATTTACATCTCCAATACACTCTCATTCTCTAACAACCACCACCGTTGGGGGATACAACAGTCTAAACTTCTCACCTAAAAATTTGATAAAACCTCGGGCCTCTCCCTAAATGCATTCACTACCTCCTCACACATGTCATCCAAATTTACATCTCCAAAACACTCTCATTCTCTAACAACAACCGCCCTCCGTAGTGTTTTTTCACCATGAAATGTCCAAACCAAATAATCTTTTGCAAAATCCTCTCTTTATCAAATGGAGTTTCATCATGTCTTTATCACCACTACGGTTACGATTCTTGTAATCATGACAAGGACA
>JAULKM010032141.1:0-13606 GCA_032355605.1 Rubia tinctorum | reverse complement strand
CGGCTCAGGACACGGGCCGTGCGGGTCTTGGCACGGGCAGTGCCGATCTTTTTGGTGTAGTATATTGATTCATACACAAGCCTTTCCACCTCACGACAGCGTGGGCCATTGGCTAGCTCTCCATTTTGCTCCTTCTGATCCATATCCCATGTCGTTCAAAGTGCCCCGTCAGCTGGAACCTCAATTTGCTCAGTACCTCGGTGTGCCCGACATCATTTATCCACCCCGTGGGTTGGTCTTTGTATTTGTGACTTGAAACAGTGTGGGCTGTGTAAAATGGAATGTCCCGCTCCTATACTTAGCCAATTTTTGGAGTGAAAAGGTGACTTGGGGTGCACTACTAATCGAAATGGAGACCCATCGTGTTGAAAATTGACACGGCCCATTTCGGGTGGTATGGGCCATAAAAAGGCTCCCTAACACGGGCCGCATCAAGTGGGCCGTGCTAGCTTTGGCCTCTTGTCTGGCTTTTTCGATTCGTGCTAGCCTTGACTGGTTCGCTTGGCTAACTTCTTTGCTCTGCTACAAGTGAACCATTGGTCCAATTTGGGGGTTGTAGTCTATTTTATAGCTCTCGAGAAGAAAAATCCAATGGTGACACTCTTAAGGAAATATTCTTCTCGGAATTTTCCCAGAACTCCTTGTAACCTCCAATAACGATCCCTCTATTTCTCCTTTGGTTTTCTTGAACTTCGAATCAGCCTTTCTTGGTTCTAATTCCATCTACTACCATGATTTTAGTCTGTAGCCTTAAATCTTCTAACATCCTTGCGAACGACCTTCGATATCTTCTACCATCCTTGAGAATGGCCTTCAAACATCAACTACCACCCTTGCAGATGGTCTTCTATAAAACATAATGAAAAACCAATCACGAGCAACCCACTAATGAGATCAAAGAGGAATATCTACACTACAAGAGATAACACATATTATCTCAGTTCTACCAGGGTTTTTACCTCAGTTTTCAGACATATATTTTACCTTGATTTTTCAACCGACGTCGGCAGGAAATAAGAGCGACGTAGCACATCTCATCAAGGTCTATGTAAGGATAATAGAGCTTCGACTTCATTTAAAATGACGCCGGCCAATTACAGGAAAGACATTGGAAAATTAGAGGAACAACGTCGTCTTTAAAAAGAACACAAGCAATGTGAGTGGGAAGTCGTACAAAGTTGTTCGAGCCAACGTTGCTGTACAGATAAGCGACATCGTGTGCTACTAAGTGCCCATGTCGTGCGAATGATGACGTGGATAGATGAGTAACACGATGTCGTTTTGGATAGTATATATCGCAAAAAACAATTACACGCCGACTTCACATGCGACGTTGTTTATAAGTCGGATGATCACAGGTGTGTGCGACGTCACGGAATAATTGTAGAGAGAATAATAATAAATAAATAATATTTAACGAAATAAAAAATCATTCGTTGATGGCCATTACATGTTATTTAGCATTGAATTACTCTAGAAATGATGAAACATCACACAACATTCAACTATTATTCAATGTATGTGGGAAAATTAACAATGGCATGTTAAATTCCATATAACTATAACATATATTATAAATACTTGTTACAATATATAAAAATACAGAAAGTTGATATTAAATTTAAACATTAACTACTTTGAACCTCCATATTGTCTACAGTGTAATGCATTGACATTGTCAGGGCGACTAGTGAAATGAGAAGTCATGCATCTACAATCCATCGATAAGTGTTGTTGCCCTATTACACCCGATTCACATGAGAGAAAATTTATGTTAGAATTGGACAATCCATAAATGAAAAACACATAATGTAGTCACACTTAGACGATGTGAATGTCAACGTAGAAAAAATGGATATTGGTAAAAGAGACGTCACAAACTACAGTAATTGATGTCGCCAAGGTCGACATATGTGCGACGTCAGTCATTCAAGATATTTCATGCTTTTATTGACATGTGCGACGTTGGTATTAATTCAGTTATTTATCGCAACGGCCGACTGTAACAGACCGACATCGCACATTCATATTGTGTTCATACGAATAAGTAATTAGTGCACACAATAAACTCTAATCTAACTTTTTTTCTCATTCCTTACATAAATGGCATCATCTTGGAAATAAATATAATTTACACTACAAAACATGAAACACAATTATCACAAGCTTTGATCAATGACAAAAATAACATGTAAACATGTAGAAGGTATGGTAATTAAATTGCTGAATTAACATTGAATGTATGGAAAACTACATCAATTAATTTGAACCCGGAGTTGCTCCATCATTGGATACTTGTTGATGTTTGGGAAAAACAAATTGATTGAGCTATTGAATTGTTGTAATGGTGTGAATAGAGAGGATGGTGTGGAGTAGGGTTTGGAGAAAGTGTGTTAAAGATGAGAAATGGGTCATTGTGTTGATATTAATGACTTGAGTTTTTGGGTTGGGGGGAAATTTTGGTGAAACATTTTGGCTCAAATTTTCATTTGCCGTTGGAAATTTCATTATGACCGAAGTCAGATTCTGTTCGACCATGTATTCGCTTAAGGAAAAACACA
This sequence comes from Rubia tinctorum, assembly GCA_032355605.1. Classification (NCBI taxonomy): domain Eukaryota; kingdom Viridiplantae; phylum Streptophyta; class Magnoliopsida; order Gentianales; family Rubiaceae; genus Rubia; species Rubia tinctorum. The sequence goes on along the minus strand of JAULKM010032141.1, from coordinate 11,045 downwards.
TGCGACGTCGTACACGAGAGCCAAATGGTAATATATGAAAAGTGTCGTACAATGCTCCATGTCAAGATTGGGGCCCATCCGTCAACCCTTTTAATCCGAGATCAGAATGACATTGTCGGGAAAATGTGAATAAAATAATGTTATCTAAAAATTTTCATTTAGACTTTTACCACTTTCTTGAAGGGACCTAAGTTTATATAATAAAATTTTCACCGGTGGTCCAAAACACGATACCGATCATCCGAAAAATAAATGTTATCATATCTAATCGAACTTATAATAATCGAGGGTAACACACAAACTCCTCTTATGTTGGCTCAGTGTCATCTAGAAGTTCTTCCAAATAGACCATGTATACTTATAAGTAATAATCTTCAATTCACTCTAGACCACCTACTAGTCCTTTCTAAAATATGAAGGACTGAATCTTGTTATATTTTTTTCTATAAAAAAACTAGGAATTAGAAATTTCATGTGATTCTATGTGGTGGAAAATATCATTCCCACAACACTCATCTAGGTATTGATGGAAATACTAATACAAATGACGGACGATTACCCCGACTTACGTCCCTCTAAGACAATATGCACAATCTCCATAGCAAACATTTGACCTTATGGCTGGGTGCATAGTTATGACGCATTGAACATGCAAGAAAGTTTGGGCCATAGTTTAGCTTTCTAAATTTCTTCATATACTGCCTATGAATAATTTGGGCCCATTCCACTGACCCATTCGTGCCTAAATCAAAACACCTTGGACCTGACAATGTGAATTAGATTAGGGTATCTCCAAGTTTTCATTTCCACTACTCCCTTATTCGTGGGGGGGAGGCTAAGTTCAAAAATTAAAAAGTTCACCCGTAGTTCTTACAGAGATTACAAACCTTTGTCATCCTCAGTCAAACTTATAATCCTCGAAAATGATAAACAAACATTCATGATCCCATGGAGACTTCCGAGCCAAGATCTAATCATAATATAAATGTGGGATGAATACCCCAATTTGTTGATGCCTCAAACGGAACATAATAAAATTGAATACCCCAGTTTGTTGATGCTTCTTGGAGGGACCAATGTGTAAAAACCAAGAAGTTCACCATTTGTGATAAAATCGATTACGATCAAACAGGAAATTAATAAAGTTCATTGAGAATTTCAAATTTCAATATGTATTTGTAATGTGTTATAATGTGTCATTAAGGTCAATTATATTTATTTTGTTCAAACGGGGGCCCATTTGCTGAGCTAGTGGGCTGAAATGGTGAGGTCCAAAATCATATATACCGACGTGGGTCCTATGTCGGCTCTTATGTTGCTTGGATCGATTAAGATGTGACGTTGTACTAGCCAAGTGGATTTCTTAAGGATTTCTTTTTTCAAAACTTCTAAAGGACGTTAGATTTCTTTCAATTTCATTTTTTTCATAGACATTGTTATGTATATGTGTTAGGTTTTCCCCCTAATTCTAGAACTCTCCATTGATGGAAGAAGGGGATGTTTCTAGGATAATGGGTGATGAAACTAGACTAACTTCTAGAAGGCTCCTAGCTTTACTATATATTTGGCGAGATAGAAGAAAATTTTAGATCTTGATTGGTTCACCTATAAATAGAGGTGTTGGATAAGAGTTTATCATTCAATCTCATCCACTTCAATCCATAGCTACTTCATTTCTGTTGGTGTCACACTTTTCTTCATTTTTCATTTTTCACCTTGATCACACAAAGAGGGAAATATGAATTTTTCTTTCCATATGTTGTGTGTCTTATGTGATCTATGTTGTTTATTTCGATTTCTTCCTACGGTTTAGGGTTTTAAAGTTTACACGATTCATTTCAACCCCATGTTTTATGTGTCGTCACTTGGCAGTCGGTTGCACTTCATCCTTTGCAAAGAATGTGTGACATCGCACATTCATATACTTTGTCCCTTATCTATGAATAAGACATCGTAGTTATGTCGTTAACCAATCGATTGAATTGACATATCCACAACGTTGCATGTTCATATCGACTCAAACTATTAAGTGAACCGATGTCAATCAGACCAATTTCTATCTATCATTATAGATTTAATTCATGACAGTATAATTTCCAGGAATCATGAGCACTAAGTAAACATGGTGTGTTTGAAATGTGGAGATTTTGCAGTATATAAACACCAAGTAAACATGGTGTGTTTAACATTAAAATATAGTTAATGATAAATACATAGTTAATATTAAATACATAGTTATACACCATGTTTCCTTGGTGTTTAAACACTACATAATTTTGACATTTTAAATAGTTTCCTTTGACAAATCATACTGTGCACAAATTTAATGTACGATATTTTGTTCAGACAAGTCGTGTATCAATTGAGCTAAGCGATATTTTGTTTAGAACATAAATTCTTTAATATTCTAATTTAATTATTACCAATTTCATTAACCAAATGCAGATCCGTAGCGACTTGGATCAGTACTATGTGCGGACTTCATTAGGTGATACCATACCAAATTTAGTACGTACGTTAACCCAGAATCAGTTTCTATTTAGCGAGTTCCTTCACGAAGAGAACCTGAACGTTGTGGACACGCTCGATCTACTTCTACCTGGTTAATGGTTTTGCGCCCATAGTTTTCAATGTCATAATCCTACCCTTTTTGAACTTATAATTTGTAACAAATTATGAAAAACATCTGTAACACTAAGACTATTTCGTTCAATGTGATATTTATAAATTTAATCTTGAATGTATTTGTTGAATGTTATTTTTATGCCATTGAATCATTAATATTTAACCTACCAAAGGTAACCAAATTTTTATGTTACAATCATACATAAAACTATAATAGACTTCTGTTTAATGATTAATTTATTTCAACCATCCTTAAACTAGCAAATACTTGTGTTCACCAATCTTTTTTATTCTATTGTAATTGTTCACCGACTATATACTTAGGAGGTGGATAGAAATGGTTCACACAATCTAAAAAATGATATCTTACCTTTTTTTTGTATTTTACAGATGAAATTATTCGTATTGGTCCTTGGCGGGCTCATATGTTATGCTAGTGGCCTTACATATGTTGGCCTACTGAGGCATGCGACGTCGCTACACATGTTGTTTAACTGTAAACTGATGCGACGTATATGCAATATTACACAAACCGCGGGGATAACACAAGGTCCCAAAACTACGTCGTCTAAAATGGCTATAAATAAAGGCCCCCTGAATTAGTTTAAGCTTCTCAAGTTTCCTGCGAATGCCAAGAGCCTCTCCACCCCTTTCCTATTTTCCTCTAACAAAGGTATGGATTTTTACTACTCTTGTTCTTAAATTATTGTAACTGTTATTTCACCTTGTTTAATCCATGATTTTTGTGTGGGTTTTATTTTTGTTTTGTATTTCTTACCCAGATATGTTAGGGTGTTAAGTTTTCTTACATGTAAAGCAATTTTTTCTCAAAGATTTGTTAGGGTTTGTTTTAGAAATTTTTTTTGTGTAATTTTTTCTTTGTATTTTGTCATTCTTTCTTCGTATTGTGTCATTCTTCCCGGGATTATGTATTTTTTTCCCGTTGCTGTCTCTGACGCATACAATATCGGTCTTCATACACACACCATTCGGTTGATGCGAATGGTGTGCGACTCCGTATGTTTTTAGTTATTGTTATGAATGAGACGCCGCTAGCATCTCGATTTATCAATCGGTAACACCAATGTCCTAACGAAGTCGCATTTAGGCATTTAAGTTTACATTACATTTCTTTCTGTGACCTCAGTTTTGCCTCGGTTTGTATATCCGTTAAGCGACTAACCAACGACGTCGCTGGTACATGTCCCCTTAACCACTGGTTCAGACCGACATGTTCCTATGACACATGGCCGACGTTGCACATTGTCTTCATAAGGCTATTTTGTACAAAACATTGTTAATTTATATGCATAAATAATGGTTGCTGAAGGATCCTCTAATCGCCCCTTCTTCCATGTATTTTACCATTTAACATATATACTTAATACATACATACACTTTATCAATTGTTTTCGTTTTAATACAGTTCTCCGCACAACGGAGAAATCCCAAACCTGTAGTGTTCGATCTTGAACACCATACAGTCGAGAAGAGCCCGCGTTTCCACTGCACTTTAAATCAACATAACTTTGGAAAAAACCCAACTTTGGTGTGGACTAAAACTAGCCAATGAATAAAGTCATGAAATTATTTGATTTTCACTATTTTTTAATTGCATGTGTGTGTGTGCGTGTGTATATATATATTCATAGTGATTTTTATTTCTTGAATTAGTAAATCCCGAGGGAAATTGTACCAATTCTCCCCAGTGAGAAGACCCCTGTTGTGCTTAGGTTATACGGGAAAGAGTGACACATGAACTACATGGGACAAGGGAAGATCAAGGCCCTGTCCCCGAAGGGTTTCTCCGAGTTCCTTTCCAGCAACAACCTGAAGATTGGGGACATCTTGTTATTCGCGATGATAGAAGTTGGGGGGCGATTGTCTTCTAGGTTATTATCATGCGAGGTGATTGAGTTTATTTTAATTTCTATTATGATATTAGAACTAAGAAAATTATTATCCCTATTCGATGTTTTAGGTACTAATTAATTTGTAAGGATTCGTAAGGATTTTTTAAGGATTAATGTTTTTCTGATAACTTCACTACCTAATTTGAACAATATGTAATTGACTATATGTGGGATTTGATATGTGCATGATTTTTAAAAACAATTCAAACCGTACCATTCAAAATCGTTTCCTGTTTAATTCAAAAACATTGAACGAATAAATTTGTAGACTAAATCCATCATTTTCATAAAATAAACTAATTGTCTTTTTACATTCCCAAAAACTTAACCTGATCATGGGACGTTGAGGGGAGAGAGAGAAATGTCAGACCGGAGACAAGCGTATCACCCCGACTTTCCTTTTAATTTCATTTATTTCCGCACCTTCAAAATCTATACTTGTTGGTCGTGGTCTTCACTACTATTCCACCATTTTAAATCGTAACATAATAATGCTTACCTTATTGAATTTTAAAATATTACTTCATCATTTTTCAAAGTCAACTCTTCTCAAATTTTGCATCTTAAAGTTCTAGCTTCACTTATCAACGACGTCGGTTGTCTATCGCACGCTATGTCGTTCAGAACGAGATATTGCGTGACTTCGAAAACCATTCTAAAACATATTATGTGACGTCGCAGCCTATTCATAAACGTTATTTATTTCATTTCTTGCCCCTTTTACTTCGGTTAATATATTAACCAAGGTAAAAAATCTATTATTTACCTTTGTATTTTTACCAAGGTAACAAATATTATTTACTTCGAAAAAACTGTAACTGAGGTAAAAGAATTTTTTACCTTGGTTATTTGACCCTAGCCAAAAAAACCAAGGTAAAGGGGGGGGGGGAAGTAATAGGTCATGTTTCTTGTAGTGCTGGGTGCCCGTGAATACAAAGTGTCCATTATATTCAATTAAGTTTACAAAACTCAGGATTTAGACAAGAAAATCAATAATGGGCGTCTAAACCCTTTGTCGTGCAAAACTAACTAAAACTAGTAATCGACCAAGGAAAAGAAGATAATAAATGTGTTAAATGCATTGGCTAATGCATGCACAGTGTATTGCATCAATCCCCCCACACTTAAACCTTTACACGTCCTCGAGTAAATAAAAACGAGAAAAGATCTTTGCGAAATGTAGCATGCAAAGAGAATTAGTCAATACATTCAACTTATTCCCAAGCTACCCTAATTCCCCCAAAGAAGTAAAAATCTCACAACTCCCACACTCCTCGAAGTTTCCAAAGTAATTTAACCATCCCAATATATTGTGAAGAAAAAGGTAAGTACAAAAGATAAGTGGTGAAGTGGCTTACTCCCTCGAATAGTCAACCAAAAGCAATCTAAGAGTTGTTGCTGAAAAAACCACCAAGGATAATCCACAAGATCCTCAAATCGGTTGAAGCCAAGGATAAATTGAGATTTCTCAACTTAGCCACAAACAAGAAAATGCTGAAGGATCCTCAACTTATTCTCCACTTTCTCTTAATTTCTTTCATTTTCCCTAAGAGATCTTTCGTGGTTTCATCCTAGCATTCACACATGTTGAATCATCTCACCTTTTTTCACATGGTCTCTCATATTTTCCTAAGTTTTCCAACCTAGCCGGTCCTAGCCTCTCATTTTTACCTCGGAATTTCAACCTATCCAAGCTTTCCTTCCCATTTTTACCTAAGTTGCCCTTTCGGGTTTCCAACTTAGATATAAACATTCCCAAATAAAGTGATAACCACCAAAAGGTCACATCACCAAAGATTCTACCAACTTCCCAAAACCAAAGAAAATAAAAACTAAAGCAACACCAAAAGCACAAAGGAATCTCATGATGAAAACTCCTAAGTGTTTCACTACTCCTTCCCCCATATTTGAAATTTGCACTGCCCCCATTGCAATGAATCAATAAAAATCATGAGTGGGAAAGATAAATGTAGTAAACATGTGATCCTAAAGGGTCCCTCCTCAAGTACTAAGTCTCGTGCCTCCGTCTTCTCTCCTCTTGACGTATTTCTTGCCTCTAAATAGGAATTACATCTCTGAAACCTTCGAGCTTTGAGATGTTGAACCTCTAGATCAATTTTTCAATTTCTTCTTCTTGGACATTCAATCTCTCATCTACAATGGCATACTCCCCCTTTATCTCCCGCTCAATGGACTCCAACCTAGACTCCTAAGTATGCATGGTACTCTCCATGGAACTTAGTCTACTCCCAAATTCTTCCAATTTCAAGCTCATTCCGCCAACTGCATGGCCAATATTGTGCATGATTCAGGTATAACTTGCAATATGTTCCCCAGATATGCAGAATTGGTCGAGAATCGTCCCTCTTAAGGACAGTGAGGGGAGTCAGGCGAGTCTCTTCCCCTCATTGTCTTTCATACCCGATCGTGGTGCAGGAGTACTGGTGGAGACAGGATCCTCTATTGTGGAAGACAAAGGGTTTACCTTGTTTCTTGTTAGTAGAGGCAATTTCACATTTCCTATTGAGATGGTGCGACCAATCCATGTCTCCGCCTCCCAATTCCAATGCTTCTGCCTGAAGTAGTTCTCATTGTAGTACATCAGCTGGATCTTCGCCTTTAATTTGATCTTAACCTCTTTCTTCTCAAGAATGGCGGTGATCACGTTGTCGTAAGGGAGTGTCCGACTCTTCCATATGATGGCCACTTGGTGCATCTCTTGTATGATGGTGTATCCGAGGTTTACTATCTTCTTCTCTGCATGGTGGTAGTACATGATGGCCCCGTTGATCGTACACTCTGAAGGATGTCTGGCAGGGATCAGAATTTGTACAATTATATTGTAAATCATACTTTCCTCGAGATTGAGGATATCAATCTTGATCATCCTTGGTTAGATGAGCTCGTTCCCCAATTTAATTTTGAGTACTTCTTCACCATTTGGTAGGGGTTACGCACCCCGGATTGGTCATCCTCGGCGACCGGTGGAAGCCAATTGTCTTGGTCGTACAACCATAGAGGCTCAACCTCCGGGTGATCCTCCGCATCGACCGTGCACCCAATAACTAGACTGATGAGCTCCGTCATAATCTCTAAATCTATCTCATTCACTTTTATCTGTAGATGTTCGTAGACTGCTGAGTGAAATTGGTGTAGACCTCCTTGACCTCTGTATCATACGTTGGTCTGTCAAAGCATATCAAACTCCCATTCCCTAAGGTTTGAATGGTTCGAGGAAAAATTCAAGGTGGAGTCACCTAACGTCTCCAGACTTTATCACCCTGTCCACCTTTATCCTGTGACCCATGATCTTTTCGAAATGCTTCCATGCCTCCAAATTTACGAGGCGTATGTTATCCCGCATTGGTGGTGGAGGGGTGTGATTTGTCTTCTACGGTGTTTTCCCTTAACCTCTTGGCTGCTTGCTTCATTCAAGCCATCAGTGAAAAAATGTGAACTTGGAACAATTAGTTCAACAAGGAAGAACCTAGCTCATGCATATGTAAAACCCGATATCGCATTCATGTTACAGATATGTCGAATAAATCGATGTGTGTGGTGAGAAGTCGAATATTCATGTGTATGAATTTGCAACGTTGCAGCTAACACGTTGCCAAAATACTCTGTGACTGGGAAACGAATGGGCCTAAAACACCTAAAATCTGAACTAACATCAACAAAATAACATGAACAAGCAAAATTACATGAACAAGTAGAAAGAATGAATGCTACAATAATTACTTAAACCCTAGATCTAGCCAAGAATTTGTAAACAAGTCCCAAACCAAATTGAATAAACCCAAAATCTAAAAACACAACAGCTCATGCATTGTGAATATTATAAAATCATGTAATGGGGCACTGAAAGAGTCCCTCACAGCTGAAAATACAACTATCGAATTGGGGGGGTGGGGTAATTACCTTGGTTCACCTTTGGTACAATGTAGTCGGTTGGAAATGCGAAAGGGTTAGTCGTTGGGTAGCTTTTAAACCCATGGTGGAATGTAGTCATTTTATCATACGTGCGACTTCGAAGGAAAGGTCACATGGGAAGATAGAAAAAGAGATCTTAGTGCGACGTCGCAGTACGCATATTTGGCTCACACATATGCTTTGTGTCTGGGCTGGGATGGAACCTAATCAAAAACTGCCGACGTCACAACTAATTCGATCAATACGACAAAAGATCAAAAATCATGCAATTTTGCATATGATTATGAGTGGGCCTAATAGAAAAGTGGCCCAAACCAAAAATATCTTCGGGTCTTGTCAGTGGTGGACAAAAAATGAATTTACATTTTATCATTTGGTATTTATTTTTTTTCGAGTCTTTAGTGACACTGCAATTTAGATTGTGGGCCGATTAGTGCGTGGTCTAGTGGAAATTGTAAATGATTACTTAAGAGTATAAATTTCCAGTCGTAAGAACTTGTGGTATTCTATGTCGACTATGAAAAGTTTCGTTATCAATAAGACGGTCATTGTTGCTCTTGTTTTTTTGTGGACATTTAGATCGGACATTTATGACCATCATGGTGTTTGTGGCTCATTAAATCTGTGACATATACTTATGTTGTTTAATATATGCTAATGTTGTTCTGGGTTTGTTGAACGATCAAGTCATGCAGGTACCAATTACTCTGGAGATGAGATGAAAGAAATTGAAGAAAGAGATTATGAAACGGCTTGAAGATAATTATGAAGCCCTCCAGGATTCTTATTCTGATTTTTGTTCTGGGTGGTGTCTAATTCTTATTTTATTATTGAAATGATCCTTCAAGGATTATTATTGTTTCATATTACGTACTTTGCATTGGAAAGATTAAAGATTGAACGTCAAATGTATGAAATTAATATTATTCCAAATTCGACTAAAATAGTTTTAAACAGTTATTCAAAATAGTGCAGGAAAACTAAAAATGATGGTGAAGAATGGTGACCTAAAAACAATGGGCCCAACACCATTTACCTCCTCGAATAACAGCAAGTCCCCAAAGTTCATTTTCTACAAGAAACCGAGTAAACCCCTTTGTGGTGAAGGTCTTCAACATTCGGTTTCCTGAGTAGTGCATGTCATACTCTCTTCCGTTGCATCGCAGCACAACCAGCTTCTTGAACTGTGGTAGGGTCTCCAAAATGTGGGCTGGGAGGTATTGATATAAACCAAAAACAAAATTTAGTAAACATAAAAGTAACATATAGAAAAAATTAATTGAGAATGAAATACATGTGTGACAGGGAAGACCTACCATAATTGGAACATTCCCAAAGTTTATCTTCAAGACAGTTTGGACAAAGTTGAATGAACGGACCCCCCCTTTTATTGTTCTGAGAACAACGATAGTCATCCGAATTCCTATGAATATGAATTGGTCAATAAAATGTTTAATAAACTAATTGCAAAATAAATAAGAAAAAAATAGGAATTTAAATCCGAACAAGAAATCACTCACCTCAATTGGGGCACATCTGCTTGAACCCACATCTTTGTACCTTATTCTTGAAATTTGATTAATAATTGGCTCAACTACTCTTTTTTTGGCAATGCGTCGCACGTTATTGTCGGAATAGGAATTACCTAGGCGGACATATGTGTATGGCGTCACCAACCAGTCGGCAAAATTGATTGGTTAGGCGAGAATAGTGCAACGTCATATATAAGCAGGGTTAGGAGAACAAAGGAATGAACGACATCGCTTCACAACCGATCTTAACAAAAGAGTATTGAAAATTCTGTGACGTTGCATTTAACGGTTACAGAAACATTATCAACATAAGAAAATAGGAACAAAGGTATCCATGAAAACATAGGGTCAGTTGACAGGGAAGAACTTGCAAAACAAAATTCTTAAAACCTAGAGCCAAAATCCGTTCGAATTTCAATACAAAAAACTAAGAACACATTAATACACCACACGCATATCAATTTTGATGACGAATGAAAAAAATGAAGTACTCTAGGGAATCTAGGAAGCATACCTTCGAACTGATGGGTTGAGAGACTGCTTAAATTCGAGGGAAAATTGAATTTTTATATGGATGTATTAGGTGGGATCCATATATAGTCTTTACGATGCATTGTGAATTTTACCTCGGTCGAAGCAACGTCCCAGAGCAGTCGACCAAACCAACATTGTACCGATATTGTAGTGAACTCGGCTAATCTATTTTTGGGCCTAACCTTTTCAGCCCTCTTCGTTGTTAACTTCCCCCATTTTGGTGGAATCTACAACAATAACGGTGATAAACCAAATTACTCCCTGAAAAATCTTTATTTGCATCACAACTAACGCAATAGATACAAAACAAAAATACGCCATTAATACAACACGGAAAAAATAGATGCAATTAGAAATACATGAATTACGCCATTGATACAATACTTACACAAAAACCATTCTATTAAAAGTACACGTACATACGCCACCTGTACTGATGAGACGTCAAATGCATGTGTTTTCTGAAGCATTTAACATCTCTTTTGTTATCTTTTTGTTGTAAGATTGC
>JAULKM010032130.1:0-13607 GCA_032355605.1 Rubia tinctorum | reverse complement strand
TGTCATAGGACCAATCATGTTGCTTAGAGGATCACGAACATAACCCTTGAATGTTTGATCTAGACGTGGAATGTCTTTATTTATGGTGGTAGTCGTATCCTGATCTCCATCAGTGGAACTATGCAGCTCACACACACTGAAGCTACTCCATTTAGGAACGATTATCTTATCTGATTTGTTGTTCATGATATATTTGTACTCTATGTAGTATGTCAATGCCAAAATTTGTCACGAGCTTGGCCTGATCTGATTGTTTTTGGATTGTCGGAGCTGTTGGAGAACCTCTGATATGGCCTTTGTGTGGGCCTCGTTTCGGCATGATTCCGGCAATGAGTATCTGTAAAAGAACACGGGTCACACATGGCGGGGCAGTGTGTGACCGCCCCCGCTCCGATGCCCAAGTCAGTTCGGAGAAGTGGGTGTAGAGAAGATGGTGCTACAGTATCATGGAGGCTGTAGTAGAACATACATTTTTTATGGCTTTCTTCTCTTTTTATAGTTGTAGGGTTTGATCTTTATTAGGTTAGCTATTGGGCCTTTGAGCCTGATTAAATAGTAACATGGGTCTTTCAGCCCATACCTTATCATAGTACTTTGCTTGCACACTCTCTCAATATTTACTTGTTGCAATTTATTAGTCTGTTTGTTTTCTTTGTTGAGTACGTCTCTTGCGAGACACTCTTATAGTAATACCAAGGGCATAGCATAAATAATAGAATAATATAATAGGAATTCTTAATAATTTGAAGTTCAAAATATAATTATTTTAAATTCGGGGTACTTTTTATATCAAATGCTAAAACCCAAGGACCAATTTGCAAATATTCAGAAAAAGGACAACTGTCTGCTCCGTTCCCTCCTCTGCCCCCGCCCTCCATCTCCGTCGTCCACCTCCATGATGATTGGATTTGTAGCTCGTTCCGGTGACCATTGAATGCGTTACTCGATCTGGTCGATGAGTAGTTCGATTGCAAAAATCATCGGAGTGCCGGTGATAATTGGATTCGGTTCTCGATGACGATCGAATGCGCTGCTCGTTGATGCGTAGTTCGATTGCCGAAATCATCGGAGTTCCAGTGACTATTGAATGCAAAGCTTGATTGCAGAAACCATCGTTGCGCTGTTTGATGGTAGAAACCGCCGGAGATAACGATGTGCAGTCGGAGAAGACGATGCTCAGTCGAGAAGATGGTGAGTTTGGTTAGATACGATTGGCCGATGAAGCCGCGGGAGTCGGTGATGGAGTCGGAGCCACGAGAGGAGTGGTGAGCGTAGAAATCCTCCGGTGAACGCATCTCAAATGCGCTCTTCCCGCAGACCTCCGATCCTAGGTATTTTCGGTAACCGGTCGGTTCCATGTCAATCAAGTTTGAAGAGGGAGTTCTTTTTTTAAAATTAATTTGGGCATGGTTATTTGGGCTTTATTTTGTGTTGGGCCTAATTTCTAAAACTTCACACTTGAATAATAATTTATCCAATTAAAATAGCTAAACACTAAATATATATATATATATATATTTTAAAAGCATCAAATAGCTAAAATTTCATTCTAAAAATAAACTAAATTAAAATAAATATAAATCACATAAAATATTAAAATAGATATCAAATTAAAATAATTAAACATCAAACAAAAACACTAAAAATACACTAAATCATAGTTAAATATCAAAATAAATTCTAAATATACACATCAAATAAAGATATTTATCAAAAAATAAATATCAAACTAATACCATAAAACATCTTACTAAAATAATAAAAGATATATCAAACTAAATTAGTTAAATAACAAACAAAAATACTAAATTAAACTATTAAACATCAAAAATATATATTTAAATATCGAATAAAAGCACTAAAAACATAAATCAAATTAGAGTGGTTGAACATTAAACTATAATAGTTAAAAATCAAATAGAAACACTAAAAAAAGATATTAAAATAAAAATAGTTGAACGTCAAATACAAATTATGAAACGTTAAATGAAAAAAATTTAAAACACTTTTTAACATAGTTAAGCCTCAAATAAAAACCCTAACGATATCAAAATAATCAAATATCAAAGTAAAATAATCAAATAAAAACCCAAACGATTTCAAATCAAAATAATTAAATATTAAACGAAAACATAAAAAAACATATCCAAATAGTTGAACATCTAATAAAAACCCAAATATACATATCAAAATTTAATTATTTCACCAAACTGAAAAACATCACAAGGTTTAATTGAAATGTTAAATATTGAAAATGAAACATCAAGTCTGGAAGTAAAAACTCGCGCATTGCGCTGAAATGGGGAGGGGGGGGGGGGGTAATTTGCGAATTTCTCCGACCTAGATCCTGACCCGCGAAATTCTTATAACCCGGAATCATTAATTCTCTAATTATTTATGCCCAGCACTCCAAAAAAATAGTATTTGCACACGTCTTCCTCTCCCAAACTTTTTAAAATTATTTTTTGGAACCCCAAATCTAATTAAACTTTATAATATTACATATTAATCATTGGTCTCGCTATGAAACGGCCTCGCACAACGAGGGTAACAAATTGGAACCAGAAAGTTTGTTCCATGAAAACATACAGTTTTAAGAGCCTAGAAACTCAACTGAAGGAACTTGATCTTCGAATTTCTGGGAAAATTCAGGGAACTCGGGTTTCCATCATTTTCGGGAAGCGTGAAGATTGTAGGCTCCGTTTGGCGGATAATAAGAAATATAAATTCTTTCCCTTGTATGGAAAAGATACAGATGGTAGTTAAATCATATAATTAGTTTCTTTATATAATTAGTTATTGATGGTAATTTTTTTATAAACTTAGAATCCTATTCCCGTTAGAGTTTGATTTGTTGTACCCCTATATTGTAGCCCTATATATTGTAACCCCCGCCATTGATGAGGTGTGTCATTGATGTGATATCAATGCACCATTAATAAAGTCTGTTATATTTTATCAACAGAGATGTACTTATAAGTAAATTTGACTTATTTTGAAAGTATGGGGAGACCAACTTTTGCTTTTCACCCAAAAAATAGCTCCTGCATTCAAAATAAGATATTTTTTAAGCATTTTACCAAACACTAAAAAACGCTTTGCTTATAAGCAAAACAGCTTATAAGCTTTGCCAAACAGAGCCGTAATCAAGTCAATCATAGATAAGGTGGAGTTGATCTCTGGTTCAGTACAAAGGTTATGAGACAAGATTGATGGTGATGGAGCATGCTCCTCAGTCCTCACTAAACTCACATGGATATAACCTTCAGAAGGAAGTTTCTTTTTCGATTCTAAAAAATCCGAAGGTGGTGTTCAGATAGGATCCTAATATGCAAAGGTGTATAGATAAAGTAGGCAGAAGGTCAAGTAATGATCAAGCTAGGGTGGAGTTGTACAGATATGCTGGAGAAAAGCCAAATGACTTGCTAAGAAAATGAGCTAATTTCTTTCATTTTAATGGGGTTCAGGTTCCTCACAAGGTGGAAGTTATAAAGATTTATCTTGAAATCAAAACATATATTTATTTAGCTTCAAAGTGAGAAGATGGCTAAGGGATAATTTTTTTAATGCTATTTTGAGGAGATTTGGTGAAATAGGAGGGAAAATCAAATAATCCAGGCAAGCACAAGTCCATTTCCTTCACCAATACTATTAGTCAACAAGAAAGGATGATGTATGGATGGAGCCTCTGCATTGACTATATAAAATTGAGTGATATCATTATTAAGGATTGACAATGTATGGGTTCAACAGCCCAATAGCACAAGATCTTGGCCCATTAAAAAAGGGCCGGCCAGCTGGCAACCAACGGATAGGACGAGCGGTTGGTGGACAAGACGGAACGGGAGTTGTTTCATCATACACCAAACACGTATATCAAGGGGAATAATCATGCAACCAAGGTGAGATTTCGGAATCAATACACTATTCATGCAAATATGCTCTGCACAGCAAACATGGCTAACTGGAGCGTCAGAGCAGACACGTCCCTGCGCCTACCTGCCAGACCTTAGTCTGTCTATCTTGTAGGTTCAGGTGAAAGATGGACCAGAGGAGATAGTAGATAGGAGGATAGCAAATTCTGGCATTAATATTGGTGCCATATGTGGGGATCACATATTCTTTTAGCATACACGCAACTTGGAAAAAATGAAGGCACGACCGACGGGAAACCTGTTTAACCAGGTGGTCATGGAAGATGTGATGCACCTGGAGGAAGATTCCACCTTGACGCTGACGCTGATGGGAGAAAGACATCAGCACGACGACGGAGATTACGAAGGACTCGGAGGTCTTTCAGACGATCATGGCATCTCAGAGGGAGATGATAGGGAGGTTGAAAGAATAGAGGACATGCAAAATGGTAAGGCAAAGCGAAGGGGACATGATCTGCAATCGACCGAGCTCTTCCCAGAGTAGGAGGGCGACAGTGAAACACCCAGTTGATGGGAGAGGGGATTGGAGACAGCCTAAAGCAGAGCAATGAACGAAAAAAAACACAGTCAACTCTAGAAGGAAGGAATAGGCCGGAGGTGAGGAGACTGCAGCAGACCGCGAGTACGACTTCGAGAAGATGTATGAGAGCATGAAGAACAAGTTAGAACCAATGGACGCCCCGTTGGTGGATGTTGCAGACATGATATTATGGACATAAGGAACCACACTCCTTACGTTAACGGTAGGAGAAGAAGATAAGGGCAAGACCGTGGACATGGAGTTTATATTTGTGAAGGCAAATATCCCGTATAACCTGATACTGGGCTGATCGGCGTTGGCACTGTTGAAGGGGATAATGTCAACCTTGCATCTGGTCTTAAAATTCTCAACTAGGGGAGGAATATCCACGACCAGAGGAGATAAAAAGCTAGGGAATGTCACAGAATCGTCCTCAGTAAGCGCAAGCTGGAGGGAGAGGGCGAAAAACAGGAGAGGCAGGTTAATAAGGCCATGCATGTCAGGATGATCACATGCAGAGAAGACCCATCAGAGCTAGGCGCAGAAGTGGAAGCTGTACAATTAAGTGAAAACCAGTCAGTACAGGTAGGAATATCCTTCCCATCTGGAGTGAGAGAGGAGCTTGTGAGGGTATTAATACAAAATAGGCGAGCCTTCCCCTGGAAATCGAAGGACTTGACTGGGGCTTAAAGGAAATCAACTGTCATGAGCTGAGAGTGGACCCATCTCATAAGCCCATCAAATAGAAGGGGAGAAGGCTTTGTAGAGAGAGGAATGAGATGGTGAACAGGAAGGTGAGCCAGCTCATTGCGGTGTGGATCCTGCAAGAAATCCCTTACCCAATCTGGTTAGCCAACCCTGTTTTGGTGAAGAAGACAGATGTTGTCACTGGGGGATGTGCATGGATTACACGGATTTGAACAAGGTCTGCCCCAAGGATTGTTACCTGCTGCTGGTCATTGACTAAAAGGTAGACACCCTTAACAACTACCCAATTAAATATTTTATTAATGCATATAAAGGATACCATCCAATCCCCATGCCGGAAAGTGATATAGAAAAAAAAATGTTTTTATAACTCATAAGGGAGCCTTTGGATATTGATAATGTATGGGCCTAATGGTCCAATAAGGTGAAAAGGGGGACAAGGTAAAGCCTGCTTTCCCAGGTATGCTGCCTGGGCACAGAGACAGACAGGAAGGGGTTTAACGGGCGCCGATGGGACATCTCCAGTCTTATCATCCACAAACCACATATACCAAGGAAAAGTGTATGACACAAGGTAAGAGTTTCCAATCAGTATACTAGTCACTGAGATACGCTTCTACATGACAATGACATCAATGAATAACGGGAGCGTCAGAGCAGGCATGGTCCAGGGCCTGCCTGTTTGACCTCTCTCTGCCTGTCTTGTAGGTTTAGGTGCATATTGGATTGGTGCGGATTATCACTAAACATACTACAAATTTTGGTATTAATAGTTATCGAATGATGCACTTTGACATGAGAAACGCTTGAACCACATACCAAAGGGTGGTGGGCATGATTTTTTAGGAGCAGATTGAAAAGAACCTAGAAGTATATGTGGATGATGTCAGGGAGACCCTGGTACAGTTTAGGGAGACAGGGATGAAGCTAAACCCAACCAAATGTCAGTTTGGAGTGGGCACATGGAAATTCCCGGGACACATAGTGTCAAATGAGAGGATGTGGTTAAACCCCAAGAAGATAAGAGCAATTATGGAAATGAAATCACAAAGCACGGTCAAGGAGGAACAGAGCCTGAATGGGAAGCTGGCAGCCATGAATCGCTTTATGTCCCGAGCAGTAGATAAAACACTTCCTTTTCAGAACACTGAAAGGATATGCGGACAGAAAGGGGGTGGTACAGTGGGGGGAACTGGAAGAGAAGGCATTTGGGGAGCTGAAATCCTATCTAAAGGATCTTCTAACCCTAACCAGCCCAAAAAAGGAAGAAACCTTGTATCTATATATAGCAGCGAGTGAGGAAGCAGTTGGCGGTGCACTGGTCAGGGAGGAAATTAAAGTGTAACGACCAGTGAATTTCATGAGCCGTGCCCTGCATATCTCAGAAATAGGATACACAGGTCAGGAGAAGGTCACTTTGGCTTTGACCGACATGACAAGAAGGATAAGGCAATACTTCTAGGCACACCCTGTGATAGTATTGAGAAATCAGCTGCTGAAAGCAATACTGACCAAGCCAGAGGCCTTAGGAAGATTGGTAAAGTGGGCATTCGAGTTGGGAGAGCATGACATTGAGTACGCCCCAAGGAAAGCAATTAAGGGACATGTAATATCAGACTTTCTGTTAGAAATACCCAAGGAAAGAAAGATGAAAGCAGTGGAAGAAGAACGGAGTCTCGCCCAGGCTACGGACTAAGGCAAACTGACAAGGACAAACGTGTGGAAATATTATGTGGATGGAGCGTACGAAGTGGAATGAGCATGTGCCGACTCGGTAATATCAGACTCGGAAGGTGTGGAGTTAATTTACTCCCTGTGTTTCAAGTTCCCAGCTTCAAATAATAAGTCAGAATACGAAGTGCTGATAACGGGCATGGAGATAGCCAGAAAGTTGGGAGCAAAGAAACTGCAAGCTCATAGAGACTTGATGTTGGTGACCAATAATTACAATGGGCAGTATGATACCAAGGAGCCAACGACGATGAGGTACATGGACAAATTCAGGAGCCTGACATCCGAGTTTGAAGAATTTGACATCTTCAGCGCATGTGAACCTGATTAAGTCTGTGCTAGTGGAGGAGCTGGCATGCAGGTCAACAGATGTAGGATAAGTGGGAGCGATACAGAATGTGACGACCAACCGGAAAACACCCATCCAAAATTATTTGGAACATGAAACACTGCCAATAGATGATAAAAATAATACATGAAGGGAGCTATAACAGTCACCAAGGGTCAAGAACGGTTGCGCTGATGGCAGTGCAGCAGGTTACTACTGGCCGGCCATGAAAGAAGATTCAGAAAAAGGTAAAATAATGTCATAGATACCAAGAATATTCCAAGGTGCAGAGGCTCCCTGTAGTACGAATGACCAGAATAAGATTACCCTGGCCCTTTGCCAAATGGGGAATTGACATTGCTTGGTCGTTTTCGGAGGTAACATGGAGAAAGAGGTTCCTGTTGGCAGGGATAGGTTACTTAACAAATTAGGTAGAAGCTGAGGCTGTAGCAAGTATAATGGGGAAGAGGATTTTAAACTTCTCCTGGAGAAGCATAGTGTGTAGGTTTGATATCCGGCAGGTGATAGTGTGCGACAACATAAAGCAGTTCGCTAATCAACCATTTAAGTCATGGTGCGTTGGCCTGAGAATAAGGCAGCAATTCAGAAATGATGAACAAAACAATAGTTCAGGGATTGAAGAGAAGTCTGGGGGCAAAGGGAGAATGGGAGGAAGTCTGGGGCAAAATGAGAAGTCTAGTTCTTCTCCAGGTATTCTTTCTGCCTTTACTATCTTCCTTTATTTTCTCATTTTACTTCTTTTGCCGTGACACCATAAATTCTGAGTTTCAGGCGGCCCTCGGTCTTATCAAGGCTACCTTTAACGCCAAAGAGGTAATTTTTCATGACATCCGAGATCACGTTCTATTACTCGGTGTTTTCCATAAAGTGTTAGACGTGCCTGCGGGCATGGTCGCCATCTATCTTGAGACTCTCAAGCACTGCTTCCTCTGATTCCCCCTTTCCTCTTTCTTTCAGACCGTTCTGGCCTTCTATGAGTTAGGATTGACTGATCTCCCTCCTAATTCCGTTCGCATACTTCTGGGCTATGAGTTCTTATGCCGTCTCCTCCGTATTGAACCCTCGGTTATTATGTTTCGTGTTTTTTTCTCACTCAGCCAAGATGCCCCTGACTGGAATTTTCTAAAGTTCCGGCAGGATGGGATCAAACTTCTAACCGACCTCTCCACTCATGTCGAGTTGAAATGCCGGTTCATCTTCATGGACGAGGACCTCGTCTTGGGCTTGGACGCGGCTGAGAGGGTTGTCTATCCCTCTGGCAGGGTAAAGGGGCGAGGGTCTCTCCCTAGCGCCATCGAGATGGCAGCCCCGTAGCCCTTCATTTCTCGTCTTTAAGTCGTGAGTGTTAGGTGCGACCATATCCTACGAGATTCAACCCATCGTGTCATCGACCTACTGATTTTCCTGGAGGCATTTCTCCCGGCGAGGGTTTCACAAATCTGAGTGGTATAGGTTTGTTGTGTCCTTTTCGCTAGTTAACTGGAATAATAATTTTGTTTGTCTTTACATGTTTCTAACCTGTTTACATTCTTTCTTTTGCTGAGATGCCTGTGGCTACTTTTCTCGGTGACCTGTTTAGGTTTCCTCACAGGGCTGGGAGAAATAGTCCAGCCTCCTAGACTGATGATGCAGCCTCCAAGACCGAGGATTTTGAGGGTGAGCTTGCCCTGAAGAGGGCTCATCTTCGGTTAAGGGGAAGAGCTAAAAAGTGTGGAGCGGGGCCCAGTCGGTCTCCCGTGGCGTGATCCCTAAAGAGGTTCCTAAGACTCCAACCTAAGCAGGAATTCACCTTGGCTAGTATTCCCATCCCAGCAATTCACTCCTCACCCTCTTCACACATAGTTCCTCTTCCCATGGTTCTGAACCAGGTCTTTTTCACAGCGCCTCGACTTGGACGAAGCTCATCTCCCAGGACTTGCCTCTCCCTCACTTTACTGCCTGGCTTTGCAAATGCTCTTTAAACATCCCTGGTACAAACTTTCTTGCTGACCGATAAACCACAGGTGTCCTCGAGGTATTTTTTCATTGGTTATTCTCTCTCCTTTATCTTTTTTCTCTTACTTGCTTCCTTTTCTTCTTCTAGCGTCTCTGTTATACCAGGGCTATGCAGGAGGAGATTGACAACTTGCAGGCAGAAATGAGTGAGCTGAAGTGAGGCCTGGCCTCCTGCAAGCTCAATCTCATCGTGCCACAGAGTTTGAGCAAGACCTCGATCTGGAAAAGAGGGCCAATGGATTTTTACAGAGCTCCCAAACCCGTTTCGAAGTTGAGGTAGCCGAGCTACCGGCTCTCTAACACCGGGCCTTCACCCATGGATTCCTGAGCCTCCATTCCTGCATGGTGTGGAGTAATAAGGCACCTGAGTTGCTGAGCGGTATATTGATGGGGGCCATTGACCTCTACTCTCTTACTGAAGATGAGAATCAACTACGATTTGGCCTCAGTAATGCTTTTATTCCTTTTTCGGTAGTATAACTTTACTGAGTACTTCTATCAGCTGCACCCAAGCATGTCATTGGTCGAGCTTGGTAGCTGGGATCCTGATGACGTCTCCCCTGAAGCCGATGCACACTCTGCCAGTGGGACTCATCAACATGTTGATAATGCAAGAGGGCCTATGGGGGATAGAGCTCAAGCTGGTGGTGGTATCGAGAGGGTTGATGGAGCCGAGGAAGTTAACAGCTCAGCCATTGAGGGGGCTAAAAATGAGGACGTCGTGAAGGAGCCATAGAGAATTTTCTTTTTTCTTGTATTCGTGTGTTCCTCTATTGAGGGATGAAATGATATAACTTCTTTTCTGTTTTATGGGGTGTGTTTTTCCCCCTCTTTGCAACTACTATTATGCTTTCTTTATAAGTTATTATTGACTAACTTTGTTCGCTATTATTGTCTTGAATTTACTTTTACCTTTTTGAGATCCGGCCTATAAATGCGTTTGCTATTGGGGCCAGCGCTGTGACTTTAGCCTGGATCAGGTTCATTTCCCCCCGGCACTAGTTGTGGCTGGAGATTCATTACATTTGCCTTTTTGAGATCTGGTATGTAATTGCGCTGGCAGTTGTGGCCAACAGTGCAACTTTGCCCTAGATATGGCTCATTTTCTTCGGCACCGGTTGTGCCTTTGCCGTTTTTCAGATCCGGCCTACAATTGCACTGGTTGTTGTGGCTAGTGCTGCAACTTTTGCCTGGATCAGGCTCATTTTTCTCTAGCACTGATTGTGGTCAGAGATTCATTTCCTTTGACATTTTGGTATCCGGCCTTCAATTGTGCTGACTGTTGGGGCCAGTACCGCTACTTTAGCCTGGATCAGGCTCATTTTTCTCCGATACTAGTTGTGGCCGGAGATTCATTATCTCCCAACAGCCAGCGTTGCAACTTTAGCATGGAACATGCTCATTACCCTCCTGCACTGGATGAGTTCAAAGATTCATTTCCTTCACATTTATAGGATCCGACCTGCAATTGTCCTTTACCTGTGTCTTTTTGAGATCCATCATGCAATTGTGCTAGCTGTTGCGGCCAGCGCTGCAACTTTAGCTTGGATCAGGCTCATTTTTCTCTGGCACTGGTTGTAGCCGAAGATTCATTTCCTTTGTCATTTTGGGATCTGGCCAAAAATTGCGCTAGCTGTTGGGGACAACGCTTCAACTTTAGCCTGGATCAGGCTCATTTTTCTTCGGCACTGGTTTTGGCCGGAGATTCATTACATTTGCCTTTTTGGGATCCAGCCTCCAATTGTGCTGGCTGTTGTGGCCAGCACTGCAACTTTAGCCTTGATCAGGCTTATTTTTCTCCATCACTGTTTATGGACGGAGATTCATTCCTTTGCCTTTTTGGGATCCGACCTGCAATTGCTCTTTAACTGTTCCTTTTTGAGATTAGGCCTTCAATTGTGGTGGCTGTTGTGGTTAGCGTTCCAACTTTAGCTTAGATCAGAAACATTTTTCTCCATTATTGGTTGTGGCTGGAGATTCATTTCCTTTGCATTTTTGGGTTCCGGCCTGCAGCCAACGCTACAATTTTAGCCTGGATCAGGGTCATGTTTCTCCGGCACTTGTTTTGGCAGGAGATTCATTACCTGTGCCTTTTTGGGATCTGACCTACAATTGCACTGGCTGTTGTGGCCAGCGCTGCAACTTTAGCCTGGATCAGGCTCATTTTTCTATGGCATTGGTTGTGGTCGGAGATTCATTTCCTTTGTCTTTTTAGGATCCAGCCTTCAATTGCGCTGACTGTTGGGGCCAGCGCTGCAACTTTAGTCTGGATTAGGCTCATTTTTCTACGGCACTGGTTGTGGCTAGATATTCATTATCTTCGCTTTTTTAAGATCTGACTTGCAATTGCGCTGGCTGTTTGGGCCAGCGTTACAACTTTAGCATGGATTAGGCTCATTTCCCTCCGGCACTAGTTGATGCCAGAGATTCATTTCCTTTGCCTTTATGGGATCCGTCTTGCAATTGCGCTTTACTTGTGTCTTTTTGAGATCCATCCTGCAATTGTGCTGGCAGTTGTGGCCAGCGCTGAAACTTTAGCCTGGATCAGGCTCATATTTCTCCAGCATTGGTTGTGGCCGGAGATTCATTTCCTTTGCCTTTTTGGAATCCGACCTGCAATTGTGCTGAATGTTGGGGCCAACGTTTCAACTTTAACTTGGATTAGACTTATTTTTCTATGGCACTGGTTTTGGCTAGAGATTCATTACCTGTGCCTTTTTGGGAACAGTCATGCAATTGCGCTAGCTGTTGTGGCCAATGCTGCAACTTTATCCTGGATCGGGCTCATTTTTCTCTGGCACTGGTTGTGGCTGGAGATTCATTTCTTTGCCTTTTTGGGATTTGGCCTACAATTGCGCTTTAACTGTGCCTTTTTGAGATTAGGCCTGCAATTGCATTGGCTGTTGTGGTCAGCATTCCAACTTTAGCCTGGATCAGATTCATTACCTTTACCTTTTTGAGACCCGACCTGCAATTGCACTGGCAGTTGTGGCCAACGGTGCAACTTTGGCCTGGATATTGCTCATTTTTTTCTTCACCGGTAGTGGTCGGAGGTTCATTTCCTTTGCCTTTTTTGAGATCCGGCCTGCAATTGCTATGGCTGTTGTGGCTAGTGCTGCAACTTTAGCCGGGATCAGGCTCATTTTTCTCCGGCACTGGTTGTGGTCAGATATTCATTTCCTTTGCCTTTTTGGAAACCGACCTTCAATTGTGCTGACTGTTGGTACCAGTGCTTCTACTTTAGCCTGGATCAGGCTCATTTTTCTCCGGCACTGATTGTGGCCGGAGATTCATTATCTTTGCCGTTTTGAGATCTGACCTGCAATTGCGCTGGCTGTTGGGGCTAGCGTTGCAACTTTAGCATGGATCAGGCTCATTTCCCTCCGACACTAGATGAGGTCGAAGATTCATTTCCTTTACATTTATAGGATCCGACCTGCAATTGCGCTTTACCTGTGCCTTTTTGATATCTATCCCTCAATTGCGCTGGCTGTTGCGGCCAGCACTGCAATTTTAGTTTGGATCAGGCTCATTTTTCTCCATCACTGGTTGTGGCTGGATATTCATTTCCTTTGCCTTTTTGGGATCCGGCCATCAATTGCATTGGTTGCTGGGGCCAACGCTTCAACTTTAGCCTGGATCGTGCTCATTTTTTTCCGGCATTGGTTTTGCCCAGAGATTATTACCTGGGCCTTTTTGAGATCTGGCCTTCAATTGCACTAGCTGTTGTGGCTAGCGCTGCAAATTTAGCTTGGATCAGACTCATTTTTCTCTGGCACTGGTTGTGGCCGGAGATTCATTCCTTTGCCTCTTTGGGATGCAGCATACAATTGCGCTTTACCTGTTCCTTTTTTATATCAGGCCTGCAATTGCGGTGGCTGTTGTGACCAGCGTTCCCACTTTAGCCTAGATCATGCTCATTTTTTTCCGGCACTGGTTGTGGTCGGAAATTCATTTCCTTTTGGTTTTTTGGATCCGGCCTGTAATTGCACTGGCTGTTGGGACCAGTGCTGCAATTTTAGTCTGGATCAGGGTCATTTTTCTCCGGCACTTGTTTTGACTGGAGATTAATTACCTGTGCCTTTTTGGGATCCGACCTACAATTGCGCTAGCTGTAGTGGCCAGCGCTACAACTTTAGGCTAAATCAGGCCCATTTTTCTCCGACATTGGTTGTGGCTGGAGATTCATTTCCTTTGCCATTTTGGGATCCAGCCTTCAATTACACTGACTGTTAAGGCCAGCGCTGTAACTTTTTCCTGGATCAGGCTCATTTTTCTCCGGCACTTGTTGTGGCTAGAGATTCATTATCTTTACCTTTTTGAGATCTGACCTGCAATTGCGCTGGCTGTTTTGGTCAATGTTGCAACT
>JAULKM010032121.1:0-13607 GCA_032355605.1 Rubia tinctorum | reverse complement strand
GCAATCTTACAACAAAAAGATAACAAAAGAGATGTTAAATGCTTCAGAAAACACATGCATTTGACGTCTCATCACTTTCCGAACATGAAGAGTGACATACAACTACCCCTTTTACTGTTTTTTCAATACAATCTTTTCTAGGAGATCACTCTTGTACATTCTAAAAATATTTTTGATTATTCATTTTCTTAGCTTGGAAGAGTTGTTTAAAACTTTTCTTAGTTGGATTATTTTGAGGAGAGAATTAGAATAAAATTATGGAAAATGTATCTTTGATACAATCAAGTAGTTGATACTTGGTTTTTCAGAATACTAGGCAATATGAGGGATGCGACACATGATTTACCTTATGAAATTTCCCAAATATATAGTTCATTGACTATTATCGATACCCCCCTCAATATCAAGGAAAACTAATCACAAATTGAGCACAAATATAGCACAAATTCTATGCACATTTAGTACATGAGTTATAATATGGTTTTCATAGGTTTACAAAAAAACATAATTTTCCGATCATCGGGATCAATCTTGGTTCTAGACAACTCTTTCAATTACTTCCCTAACTCGTCTCATTATGGAATAAATAGAGCCTAGCCAATTCATTTTATTTACAACAAGGTACATAAGCTATAATGGTAGGCTTTATAAAGTTAAGGGATATGAAACCACGTGAAGAAGTAAGGAGGAATAAAATTGTTCTTCAACTTATCAACGGTTTCCACAATTCTATGGTCTTTGATGAATTTGCATTGTTTCGTAGCCTATAATCCATTCTTTCGTGTGCTTAAGATATGATTATGTAAGCGCGTTATGGCTTCTGGAAGCTTTCTTCCAATTTGGATTTATCCTGCCTCTTTTGTTTTTATTCGACCCTGGTGGGCCGTCAACAAATTCCATTTCCATGAACTGCAAAAACCATGTTTCTGTCTCATTCACAATGCCCTTTCTGATATCCATATTAAAATTAGACTATCCACAATGAAAAGAGACTAGTGAACTTGCACCTGAAGATCTGAAAAAAGAATAACAAATGGGACCTTATTCCAAACTTCCCGGATGGAAAACATTCACCTGAATGTATAAACCTGTCTCCTCACTTCTTAAGAATTAGAAAATTAAGGTGTCATTTTAATCGATGTGATTTGTGTGACAACGAGAGATCCAACCACCACTATAACATGAGCGACCATTTTTCTGAACATGAAGACTGACATACCACTCCCTCTTTTCAGAGTCTTTAGTGATTATCTTTTCTGGAAGAACAAGCTTGTACATTTTAACAATTGTTTTTGTTGATTCTTTTGTTAATCTTGGAAAATTTGTTTAATCCTTTTGGGTTAATATTATTTTGAGGAGATAATTATAATAAAATTATGGAAAATGTATCTTTGATACAATCCAGTAGTTGATACTTGGTTATGAGAATACTGTGCAACATGAGTAATGTGACACGTGATTTACCTTATGAAGTTTCCCAAACATGTACTTCTTTGACTACTATCGCCACTCCCCTCCATATCAGGGAAAACTCAGCACAAATTTAACACAAATGTAGCACAAATTCTGGTCAAATTCTATGGACATCCGAAATTTGAAATATAATATGGTTTTCATAGATTTACGAAAAAACATAATTTTTCGATCATCGGGATCAATCTTGTTTCAAGCCAACTCTTTCAATTACTTCCACCATTTTTCTCATTTTGGAATAAACTGAATCTATACAATGCATTTTATTTACAATAAGTTTCTGAAGCTATAATGGTAGGCTTTATAGGGTTAATGTAGCTGAATCCACATGAAGAAGTAATCAATAAAATACTTTTCTCTTCAATTTATCAAAGGTTTCCACAATTTTCGTGTTCTTTGAAGAATCCGCGTTGTTCATATGTTGTCAAGTCCTTTTTTCGCGTGCTTCATTCACGATAATGTCAGTGCGATATGGTTACCTGGATCCATCTTCTGATTTGTTTTATTCTCGGCTCTTCTATTTTTATTTGGCCCTCATGCGCTATCATCAAGTGCCACTTCCAATAACTTCATGAATCATGTTTCTATCTCATTCAAAACAGCTTTTCTGATATCCAAATTGAAAAGAGCCTATCCTCATTGAAACGATATTATTGAACTTGCAGCTACCAAGTATCAAAGAGGAATCATAAGAGTGACCTTATTCCAAACTTCTTGGATGGAAAATATTCACCTGAATGTATAAATCTGTCTCCTCACTTTTTAAGAATTCACAAATTAAGATGTCCTTTTAATCGATGTGATTTGCGTGACAAAGAGAGATCCAGCCACCACTATAACATGGGAAACCATATTTAAAAACATCATTTTTATAGTCTTTAAAGACTATTTCGTTGGGAGATCAAGCTTGGACATTTAACAATTATTTTTTATGATTATATTTCTAAGCTTGCAAGAGTTGCTTAAACATTTTGTAGTATGATTATTTTAAGGAGATAATTAAAATAAAATTCTAGAAAATGTATCTTCGATACAATCCAGTAGTTGATACTTGGTTATGAGAAAACCAGGCAACCAGAGGAAAGTGACACATGATTTACCTTATGAAATTTACAAAACATGTACTTCACTGGTTGCTATCGATACCCCCTAATTATTATGAAAAACTTAGCACAAATTGAGCATAAATGTAGCACAAATGTGGCACATATGAAGTACAAATTTTGTTCACATTCAACACAAGAGTTATAATATGGTTTTCATAGGTTTTAAAAAAGCCATGATTATCCGATCATCAGTATCAATCTTGATTCTAGCCAACTCATTCAATTACTTCCACCACTTGTCTTATTATGGAATAAACAAAACATATAGAATGTATTTTATTTACAGTATGTGTCTGCAGCTATGATTGCAGGCTTTATAAAGTAAATGTAGCTGAATCCATGTGAAGAAGTTAGAAGAAATAGTCTTTTTCCTTCTAATTATCGAAGGTTTAAAAAATTTTGTGTTCTTTGAAGAATCTGTGGTGTTCATGGTCTGTCAAGCTATTCTTTTGCATGCTTAAGATACGATAATGTATGAGCGACAATACTCTCGGGATCCTTCTTCTGATTCAAGTTGTCTTCCTTGTCTCTTTTGTTTTATTTTGCTTTGGTGGGCCATCATCAGTGCCTCTTCAGATAACCTCAAGAACCATGTTTCTATCTCATTCAAAATCGCCTTTTCTGATATCCAAATTGAAAAGAGACTATCCATATTTAAAAGATACTAATGAACTTGCAGCTACCAAGTCTAAAAAATGAATAATAAGTGTGACCTTATTCCGAGCTTCCTAGATGGAAAACATTCACCTAAATGTATAAATATATCTTCTCACTTCTTAAGCATTCAAAAATTAAGGTGTCCTCTTCATCAATGTAATTTGCATGGAAAAGAGAGATCCAGCCCCCTATAAGATGGGCAACTATCCTTCCAAACGAGAAAAATGACATATCACTCCCCCTTTTATAGTCTTTCAAGACTATCTTTTCTGGGAGATCAAGCTTGCAAATTTTAATAATTGTTTTTTATGGTTCATTTTCTAAGCTTGGAAGAGTTTTTTAAATATTTTGTTGTAGGATATGTTTGAGGAGAGAATTAGAATAAAATTATGGAAAATGTATCTTTCATTCAATCCTATAGTTGATACTTGGTTATGAGAATACTAGGCACCCTGAGGAAATCTATGCATAATTTACTTGATAAAATTTACCCAACATGTACTTCATTGACTTCTATCAACACCCCCCACCCCCCAATATCATGGAACACTTAGCTGCAGCACAACTGTAGCACAATCGAAGCCCAAATTCCATTCACATTCAACACAACAGTTGTAATAATATGGTTTTCATAGTTTTACAAAAAATATGAACATGATCATCCGATCATCAGGATCAATCTTGATTCAAGCCACCTCTTTCAATTAATTCCCCATTTTTTCTTATTTTGGAATAAAGAGAACATATACAATGAATTTTATTTACAATAAGTGTCTGAAGCTATTATGGTAGGCTTTATTTAGTTAATTCATGCGAATCCACATGAAAAAATAATAAGAACTATACTTTTTTTCTTCAAATTAACGAAGGTTTCCACAATTTCTATGTTCTTTGAAGAATCTGAATTTTTTCGTTATCTGTCAAGCCATTTTTTTTGCATGTTTAGGATACCATAGTGTTAGAGTGATATAGCTCCAAAGATCCTTCTCCTGATTCATGTTGTTATGCGTCTTTTGTTTTTATTTAGCCCTGGTGGGCCTTCATCAAGTGCGTTTTCCATGAACTTCAAGAACCATGTTTCCATCTAATTCAAAACCACTAATATGATATCCACATTGAAAAGATACTATCCATATTGAAAAGAGAAGAATGAACTTGCAGCTACTAAGCCTAAAAAGGGAATAAAAGGTAATACCTTATTCCAAACTTCTTGGATGAAAAACATTGACCTAAATGTATATACATATCTCCTCAATTGTTAAGAATTAAAAAATTAAGGTGTCCTCTTCATCGATGTGATTTGTGTGACAAAAAGAGATTCAACCACCACTATAAGATGGGCGACAATCTTTCCAAACATGAAGAGTGACATACCACTCCCCCTTTTTATAGTCTTTCAAGACTATCTTTTCTTGGAGATTAAACTTGCACATTTTAACAATATATTTGGATGATTCAATTGCTAACCTTGGACGAGTTGTTTAAACCTTTTGTAGTAAGATAATAATAAGGAGAGAATTAGAATAAATTACGGAAAATATATCTTTGATACAATCCAGTTGTTGATACTTGGTTCCTATAATACTAGGCAATATGAGGGATGCGACACATGTTATAACTTATGAAATTTCTCAAACATTTAGTTCATTGAATATTATAGACAAACCCTAAAATATCAAGGCAAACCCAGCACACATTGAGCAAAAATGTAGCACAAATGCAGCACAAATTATGCGCACTTTCAGTACAAGAGTTATAATATTGTTTTTATAGGTTTACAAAAAAATGATTTTCCAATTATCAACATCAATCTTGATTCAAGCCAACTCATTCAAGTTTGTCAACCACTTGTCTCATTCTGGAATAAACAGAACCTATACAATGAATTTTATTTACAATAAGTATCTGAAGCTATAATGGTAGGCTTTATCTAGTTTATGCAATTGAATCCACATGAAGAAGTAAGAAGGAATAGACTTTTTGATTCAACTTATCGATGGTTTCCACAATTTCTGAGTTCTTTTATAAATCTGCGTTGTTTCATAGCCTATCAAGTCATTCTTTCACGTGCTTTAGATACAAAAATGTAAGCATGATATGGCTCTACTAATCCTTATTCCAATTCGTGTTGTTCTTGGCTCATTGTTTTTATTCGACCCTCGTAGGACGTCATCGAGTGCCTCTTCCAAGAATTGTAATAACCATGCTTCCTTCTCATTCAAAACCACCTTTCTAATGTCCACATTGAAAAGAGACTATCCACATTGAAAATAAAATAATGAATTTGCAGCTACCAAGTCTAAAAAAGGATTAATAAGTGAGACCTTATTTCAAACTTCCTAGATGGAAAATAGTCACATGAATGTATGAACCTGCCCCCTCACTTTTTAATAGTTCATAAATTAAGGTGTCCTCTTCATTGATATGATTTGCATGACAAAGAGAGATCCAATAACCACATAATATGGGAGACCATATTTCAAAACATGAAGAGTGGCATACCCCCCCCCCCCCTCACCCCTCCCTTTTACTGTTTTTCAAGACTTTTTTTCCCGGAAGATCAAGCTTCTAAATTTTAACAAATGTTTTTGATGATTCATTTTCCAGGCTTGGAAGAGATGTTTAAAACTTTTGTAGTAGGATAGTTTTTAGGAGAGAATTAGAATAAAATTATTGAAAATGTATCTTTGATACAATCTAGTTGTTCATGTTTGGTTCTTAGAACACTTGGCAACATGAGGAATGTGACACATCATTTACCTTATGAAATTCCCCAAACATGTACTTCATTGACAAATATTGACAATACCACAATATCACGCAAAACTCAGCACAAATTGACCACAAATGTATCACAAATGTAGCAGAAATGTAGCAAAAATACAGTACAACTTATGTTCACATTGGACACAAGAGTTATAACATGGTTTTCAAAGGTTTCCAAAAAAAAACATGATTTTCCGATCATCAGGATCAATTTTGATTCAGGCCAACTCTTTCAATTACTTCCACCACTTGTGTCATTCTAGAATAAACAGGATCCATACAATGTTTTTTATTTACAATAAGCATCTGAAGCTATAATTGTAGGCTTTATAAAGTTAATGCATCTGACTCCACATGAAGAAGTAATTAGGAATAAACGTTTTTCTACAACTTATTGAAGGTTTCCACAATTTTTGTGTTCTTTGAAGAATATGCATTTTTTCGTAGCAAGTAAAGCAATCCTTTCTTATGCTTTAGATACTATAATGTAAGCTTGATTTGGCTCCCGGGATCCTTCTTATGATTCGTGTTGTTCTTTCCTCTTTTGGTTTTATTCAGCCTTGGTGGGCCATCATCAATTGCCTTTTCCAACAACTTAAAGAACCATGCTTCCGTCTAATTCATAACCGCCAATATGATGTCCACATTGAAAAGAGACTAATGAACTTTCAGCTACCAAGTCTGAAAATGAATAAAAAGTGAGTCATAATTCCGAACTTCCTGGACGGAAACATTCTCATGAATGTATAGACCTCTCTCCTCAATTTTTAAGGATTCACAAATTAAGGTGTCTTCTTCATTGATGTGATTTTCATGACAAAGATATATCCAACCACCACTATAAGATGGGCGACCATCTTTCCAAACATGAAGAGTTACATACCACTCCTCCTTTTTACAATCTTTCAAGACAATCTTTTCTAGGAGATCAAGGTTGTATATTTTAAATTTTGTTTTTGATGATTCATTTTCTAAGTTTTAAAGAGTTGTTTAAACCATTTGTAGTAATATTATTTTTGATACAATCCAGTAAAACTATGGAAAATGCATCTTTGATACAATCTAGTAATTGACACTTGGTTCTCGGAATACTAGGAAACATGAGGGATGCAAGACATGATTTACCTTATGAAATTTCCCAAACATGTAGTTCATTGACTATTATAGACACCCTAAAATATCAAGGCTAACCCAACACAAATTGAGCACGCATGTAGCACAGATGCATAATTTATTCTCCGCATTTTTAGCACAAGAGTTATAATATGATTTTCATAGGTTTTAAAAAACATGATTTTCCGATCATCAGGATCAATCTTTCTTCAAGCCAACTCTTTCAAATACTTCAACCACTTGTCTGATTCTGGAATAAAATGGACCTATTACAATGCATTTTATTTACAATAATTCTCTGAATCTATAATGGTTGGCTTTATATAGTTAATGCAGTTGAATCCACATGAAATGTAAGAAGAAATAGACTTTTTCTGGCCCTTCTTTAAGGTTTCCACATTTTCTAAGTTCTTTTATGAATATGCGTTGTTTCATAGCCTATCAAGCCATTCTTTTTCATGCTCCAATTACAAAAATGTAAGCGCGACAAGGCTTCAAAGATCCTTCTTCAAATTCGTGTTGTTCTTGCCTCTTTATTTTTTTTACCCTCGTAGACCATTATCAAGTGACTCTTCCAATAACTTCAAGATTATTGTTTTTGTCTCATTTAAAATTGCATTTTTTATATCCACATTGAAAGGAGACTATCCATATTGAAAAGTGACTAATGAACTTGCAGCTACCAAGTACAAATAAGAATAAGAAGTGAGACCTTATTCTGAACTTCCTGGATGGAAAATATTCACTTGAATGTATTGACCTGCCTCCTCACTTCTTAAGAATTTACAAATTAAGATGTCCTCTTCATCGATATGATTTGTGTGACAAAGAGAGATCCAACCACCACTATAAGATGGAAGACCATCTTTCAAAACATGAAGAGTGATATACCACTCCCCATTTTTACAGTGAGATCAAGCTTGTAAATTTTAAAAATTGTTTGAGATGATTCATTTGCTAAGCTTGGAAGAGTTGTTCAAACCTTTTGTAGTAGGATTATTTTTAGGGGAGAATTAAAATAAAAATGATTGAAAATGTATCTTTGATAAAATCTAGTAGTTGATACTTGGTTCTTAGAATACTTGGAAACTGAAGAAAGTGACACGTCATTTACCTTATGAAATTTTCCAAACATGTACTTCATTGACTACTATCGTCACCCACCTCAATATCACAGAAAACTCAACACAAATTGAGAAATAATGCATCACAAATACAGCAAAAATACAACACATATTATGTGCAGATTCAGCACAAGAGTTATAATATGGTTTACATAGGTTTATAAAAAAAACATGATTTTTCGATCATCAGGATCAATCTTGATTCACGCCAACTCTTTCAATTACTTCAACCACTTTTCTCATTATAGAATAAACATGATCTTTACAATGTATTTTATTTACAATAAGTGTCTGAAGCTATAATGATATGCTTTATAAAGTTAATGCAGCTGAATCCACATGAAGAAGTAATCAAGAATAGATTTTTTTCTACAACTTATCGAAGGTTTCCACAATTTTTGTGTTATTAGAAAGACCTTATATCCACATTAAAAAGAGTCTGTTCATATTTAAAAGATACCAATGAACTTGCAATTACCTATTCTTAAAAAGGAATAGTAAGTGAGACCTTATTCCGAACTTCCTGGATGGAAAACATTCATCTGAATGTATAGATTTTTCTCCTCCCTTCTTAAGAATTCAAAAATTAAGGTTTCCTCTTCATTGATGTGATTTGGGTGGCAAAGAGAGATCCATCCACCCTGTAAGAGGGGCAACCATCCTTCCAAACATGAAAAGTGACATACCACTCCCCCTTTTTAAATCTTTCAAGCCTATCTTTTCTGGGAGATCAAGCTTGTAAGAAAATTTTACCTGGTCGAACATAAATAAATTTTTTGGAAACCTTCGATATGTATATAACAATTTTCCCTTCTCACATAAAGACTCATACCTATTTTTAAAAAATTTAGAGGCGAACCTCGTGTCATCAAAATAGGCATTGTCTCTGGTCAAACGAGATCTCTGGTTTCCGTGGCTTGAACCTCTCCTAGTCATGACAAAATGTAGGTTGGTTTAGCAAGAAGTGGGAATTATTGGATTTTTTTCAGAAAAAATTTTTAAAAAAATTATTGGACCCTTTCAATTTTCCTAAGGAGGCTCGGAAAAGAGGTACAATCTCGGAAATTCAGTTTCCATGATTGGAAAATGCCCTCTTACGTATATGTAATAATGAGTCGATTTTTTTCCGAACTCCGAAACATGTCTGTCCAATAAATACAAAAGGCAAGATACAATTCCAAGATCGGAAAAGAGTTTGCACTTTTTTCTTCCCTGTCAATTATTGAAATTGCATGCTACACATAAATCCATTGCACGAAGCTCCAAATATTATGAAACCAAAACATTTTCAAATGTAGCCAACACATGAATCCAAACATTCGATCAACAAAATCCATATATTCTCAAACCAAATCCAAATTTTGATCATTCTAAAATAATAATTCAAACATTATCTAATTAAATCCAAATTCTCTATCTAAATCCAAATTCACAAATGCAATCCAATTTCTCAATTCAAGTCGATTTAACATTAAAAAATACAAATATCCCAAAAAAAATTCAAAATCTGCTACTCAACCATTTTATCAATAATAGAGTCCCCCCAAATTTTTAGCCCCGGTGTTTTCTTCAACGGCTTGACCTCCATTTCCATCGCCCCTACCACCATCACCATCCTCATCATTTTCATCTTCACTCTCCAATAACACTGGTTCGAAGTTAGACGGCTCGTCATCATTGCTCAATTACAAATGGAGGTCTCGGGCTTCCAGGAACGCAACGAGCTGGGACTGGACACTGGTCAACTTCTCATGTTCCTCTGTCATGTCTGCATGCATACTGTCAAAATACTGGGTCACCCTAGCTTTCCAACCGCCGTCGGTGTCTGTAAATAAATAATAAACTAAATTAATTGGTTAAAAAATTCACATACACATTTTGAACGAAAATGACAAGAATAAGTAAAAAACTTATCTTGTACGGGAGCTCGATGCCCAGTCTATTTCTGCATCGGCTTCACAAACTCTTTAGGCGATTTTAGCCCTTTCACTAGGTATTGTACAGAACTCCCACTTCCCATCAATTACAAGACTAAGCTACTTAATTTGGAACCACCTCTTGTCGTAGTATTACATCCTAAGAGCCTTGTCCTCAGGAATAACACCCATCTTCTTCAGCATAGCAGTTATCAAATTGTCGTAAGGGAGATCTTTCTTCTTCGTTTCTGCAACTTTCACCATGAATGAGAGGATGGCATACCCAGGGTTTATCTTGATCCCCTCTATGACCTAGTAAAAATCCATAAGATTAGTAATGATTGGCTTGCAAGTCAGGCTACCCGTCGGCAAAACATTGAGACATATCCACTCATACACTAGGCGCTGCTCAACAGTCAACACAGTGATATCATAGCTCTCTGCCTTTCCTGCATCACTACCCGACCTCCAAAAATATTTCCTAGCCATGGTAATCGAACAAAATGGGGTAGTCTCGCTCACGCCCGGCTAAACATGTGTGTAATAAATTTCTAGGGGACCATTAGGGTTATCGGGCCTTTATTTCCCAGGGTGGTGTACGAGAATTCTAAGGCTACGTTAATTGTAAAAGTAGAGACAGATACGTATTTCCTATTAACCCTAGTCAGATCACGATCGTTCCTGCTTTTTGACCTAAATTCGCAAAAAATTGTATCACTTCATCCACATAAACGGGTTAATCTATACAAAGTAGTTTTTCAAAATGTTGGAATTTGTAATGACAAGCAAATAATCTTAGCTAAATTCTCCTTTGGAAGATGCTAATATTCGAAAATGCGACATACCTTTGTTCGACTCTGTCGTTGAAGAATTTAGGTGGTGTCTCAATCTCCGCCTCCGGATGAGGGTTCCGATCGATTGACTTTGACTTCACTCCCTTTCCCTCAGTTCTCATTATGAATAGATTTAGGATTATAGAGCAAAAATAGTTTTCGAATTGGGGGTTTTGGAGTTGGCCAATCTAAGGTTTTGATTTGGGGATTAGAATTAATTGACCGTTATAACCTATTTTTTAAATTGAGGAAAATAGTTTCCAAACTCGTAAATGGTTCTGGCCAACTGTACTGTAGCTGCAAGTAGTTTCCAAAATTGGAAAAGTGATAGTTGATGTTTTCAAGTTCGGAAACGACTCGCCATTAGGACTTTCAAATAGCAATTTATAACCCATTTGAAAGAACAAGAACTTTCCCACCAAATCCCTCTCCTCACAGATCAACCAACCCTACACTATAATCCCTTCCATTACTATTTAAAGATTTCATTCGTTGAAAATTGAAGTTATGTTTTCCTTCAGATTTCTTATCCAATCCAAATTGTCATTGTAATTTTTGTTCTTGTAAAGGGATTTGTTGGATGTGTAGGTAAAAGTTGTGAAGGTATATTTCATATCCTTTCATTTATAAAAAGGTAAATCCTTGCTTCAATATTTGGCTAGGGTTTACTATTTTGGAATAAAATCACCAAAATCAAAATTTTAGTGACATCATGTTAGATAGGGTTCACATTGTGTCAGTTAATAAGTTATATTTTCGGTGGGATTTTGTTAGTAAGCACCATTTGTGTATCATATAATGGCTTTGGTGCCTAGACGGTGTTGGATGATGAAATGATGCATTGGATTTGACTCCTACATGTTATATTTCTACATTTATTGATTAGCTAAAGTATTCGAGTGATTAAATTTTATGTTACATATTACTGTGCTAAAACTCTTATGTTTAATTAGTCTTTTTTGAACACAAACCCTAAAAAAATTCTACTCTAAGTTTATATGGAATTTTGAGTTTTGTTTACATATTAGTGAATTTCATTATCCTTTATAATTGGCAAAACTGCATAATTGCGACACGTGAAATCATAGCTTATGGAGTGACTTTTAATACCAAGGGGGATGTGACCAAGTGAATCAATCCATTATGTTGATCTACACCATGTGAGTGACTTTCATATTTTCATTTCCAAATTCAATTTTTATTGCTAGGGCATTTATTTCCAAAAGAACTTACTTTCAAATTCTCCACGTACGCTTCCAACGGCAAGAAATGGGAATCACTACTCGCAAGATGGTATCAACAAAGCGCGAAATTCATTGGCGATTGTAAATATTGGTCAATCGGTCCGCAACAATGGGAAGTCCCAATGTTGGTAGGAACACTGCAGTTAGCTAAACATTGAACCTTAGACATGTCGGAATAATTTTGTAGCGATTTCTAATGCTATGTATAGAGTGTTTCTCGGTTAGTGTTATCTTTAGATATTTGTTTAGGTGCAACATGAAATCTTGTACTCCTTCTATCCCTGACTAACCTGCACACTTACTATTTGGCAGTCAACATTGTCAAACTTTGACCACATATTTGAATAGATATATAAATAATAATATTATTGTATGTGATATTGTTGAATTCATCCTAGTAAGTAGTTCTAAATATAATTTTTTATTTTCCGTTATTATACGTAGTTAAACATATTCAAAACTTCCACGCTTATTCAACTTTCTCTCTCGCTTCTCTCTGAAACATCGCCACCGCCAACTGTTACTTCACAACCGCAACGGATTTCTTTTTTCTGAACACCTTTCCACAACCACAGAAGCTCTGACCGACTACGTAGTCTCCGCTATCATGGCGACCCAGCCATCTAAAAGCTTCTCCCAAGTACTTCAAACCAGGAATCCACCAATATCTACCTCTCTTCCATCCACCCAAATTAACCCAGTTACGAACTACAAAGGAGAGCTATCAGTCCTTTTCACATCGGAGGAGATAACCGAACTATCAGCCCACTACAAAAATGCTTTGATTAGGAATTTTCCAACAGGTAGACCTCAGATGGAACGCATTGAGCAGGATTTCAAGACGATAGGGTTTACTGGAGGTTATCAATTGGGGGTTATTGACTTAAAAAATATCTTAATTCGGTTTCAAGCCAAGGAGGATTTCCAGCACTGCTGGATGAAAGCCATTTGGTCCTTCAATGGAGTGAATATGAGAGTTTTGAGGTGGACTCCTGATTTCAGTCCGAACACGGAATCATCCATTGTACCGGCGTGGATCACAATTCGCAATGTACTGTTGTATTACTATAATGTCGAGGCAATCTCGACAATCGACAATCAAATTGGAAAGTTCATAAAGATAAATCTGGCAATAGAATGACTCACAAGGCCATCAGCTCTGAAGCTCTGTGTTGAGGTTGATCTCCAGACATAAGTGCCAGGCTTCATCAGGTTAGGTTCTACAGCTGAGAATGAAAAATACAATATCGAGTATGATAACTTGCCTTTGTATTGTTCTCATTGTAATAAAATTAGACATGATCTGGCAAAGTGTAGAATCCTTAACCCTCACCTTGCCACAAAACTCAAACCAAACCCAAAACATGTTCCTAAA
>JAULKM010032112.1:0-13607 GCA_032355605.1 Rubia tinctorum | reverse complement strand
AGGTTTATGACCCGATTAATACAACCCGAAAATTTTATTTTGATTTCTTCAAATTTACAGTTTAAACCTTGGTTTTTTCATAACTTATAGAAAGACCGTTTTTCAAGAGACGGGCTCAAACTCAAATAGTTTTATTAAAATTTTAATATTAAAATAAATATGAAAAATAAATATTTAGTAAAACAATAGTGTTTAAAATAAAGTTTTAAAATAAACAATTACTGAAATATTAAAATTTCAAATATTATATATTAAATTAAATATTTAAAATATATATTAACTAAAATATTAATATTCAAAAAATATTTTTAAAAATTAATTATTCATATTTAGGATAAATATTTAAAATAAACATCTACTAAAATATTAATATTCAAATTAAATATTTTAAATAATATTTGAAATAAATATTCAAAATAATTTTTTTATTAAATAATAAAAAATTTAAATAAAAATTTACTAAAATAAATAGAATTAGAATACATTTTATTTTTATATTTAAAATAATAATTTTCTCAAATATATTAGAAAAATATTTGAAATATTTATATTTAAAATAAAGTTTACTAAATATTAATATTTAAAATAAATATTTAATATTAAAATTTAAATTAAATATTTACTAAAATATAAATATTTAAATAAACATGTAATATAAATATTTAAAATAAACATTTACTAAAAAATTAATATTTCATATAATATTAATTTTTACAATAAATATTTAAATTAAATATTTACTAAAATATTGTTATATAAAATAAATATTTTGTTAAATATTAGTTTTAGAAATAAATGTAGATGGTAGATGATGGTAGATGGTAGATGGTAGATAGTAAATGGTATGAGATAGAGGTAGATGAAGGTCGATGGTATAAGGTAAAAGTAGAGGTGTCAATTGAGCGGAATTGGAAAGAAATGAGATGATAAATTAATAAATGAGTAGTTAATGAGATCGGGTATTAAATACTCATTAGTTTTTGGGATTGGCCGGGATGGAAATGATTATATTTAATGGAAAATTTTGATCCCAGTGGGTCCCAAATTATGTTAACTTAATGGGAACCCAACAAATACCCAATAAATATTCAAAATTACCCAATTAAATGCATATGTAATATTTAACAAAAAAATTACTATAATTCACAAATTATACATATTTAACGCATGTATAAATCAGTAGCCTAAT
Source organism: Rubia tinctorum (assembly GCA_032355605.1). Taxonomy (NCBI): domain Eukaryota; kingdom Viridiplantae; phylum Streptophyta; class Magnoliopsida; order Gentianales; family Rubiaceae; genus Rubia; species Rubia tinctorum. Next base: position 12,418 of record JAULKM010032112.1, on the reverse strand, counting down.
AGTTTGGTGTTATTAGACAGACCGTCACTCATTCATATGCTTAAATTATATTACAATCTGCCGCCGGATAGGGTACAGTTCATGTCTTTCATTTTAATTATACAACATTTAGGACCATAAATGAGTCGAGCTGAACTCGAACAACCATTAATTCGAATTCAACTCGTTTAAAATATCTTGAATTCCAACTCGACCCAAACTTGTGGGAACCTGTAGTATATTAGCTCAAGGTCGAGTTAAAATGAAATTAGTTTGACTCGAGTTTGATTTTGAAACAAACTGTTTGCGAACTTGGTCAAATCTCGATTTGAATTTCAATTTGATCGAGCTCGTACAGTATTCGGGATCAAGCTCGTACAGTATTCGAGATCGAGCTCGTACAGTATTCGGGATCGAGCTCGTATAGTATTGGGATCGAGCTCGTACAGTATTCGAAATCGAGCCCGTACAGTATTCAAGATCGAGCTCGTACATTATTCGAGCTCGTACAGTATTCAACCTCCAACATGTACAATATTCGAGCTTGTACAATATTCGAGTTCGAGTTCAAACCCAACCAATATTTTTCGTTAATCTCGTCAAGTTTACAGAGCCAACATATTATATATATTTCATTTTTATTAAGTATAATAAAATAAAATAAAATATTTATTCATTGCTCATTTTCGAGGTCAAACTAAATTAATCTCACTCCAGGTCGAGGTGAAACATGATTTTACAGATTCAATCGAATCGAACCGAGTTCGAAATATTTTAAACAATTTGAACTCTAACAAACTCGTTTACATTCGTAGTAGGAATTTGATGCAGTTTGGAAAATGTAACTATAAAAATAGTCAGAAAAGAATAAAAAAAATTCACGCTTTTGTGGAGTCTGATTACACTAAATAATATATTCATCAAAAGACATGAATTAATCGGTATTAATTGGGTACCCATAATTACCCCATTTTAAATGGGTATATGGAAGATTGGGATCCCAATTTCATTTCTCCTTGTAACCCAATGCTATAAACTCATTTGATCATAATTCCAAACTAGAAAATTATGGGAATTTCCTATCTCATTAGCTTGTATTTAATTGTTCTCAATGGTTATTGAGATTAATGGCCCCCTCTAGATAAAAGTAGCTGATATAATCTCTACTGGACAGGGCCCTACTCTCTCTTTCAGATAAAATATCACTGCAATCATTGACACGCTATTTGAAGAATATGTTTGACCGTTAATATGTTTATATACGTATAATAACGAAAAATAAAAAATTGATATATAAAGTTAATTGTTACGAAGAATTGAACAATATCATTACGATAATATTATTGTTCACACACATATATTTATTTATTTAAATATGTGATTAAATTTTAATAAATAATAGCGTTAAAAAAATAAATGTGTAATTTCAGGTGGGACTGTGGAGTATTGAATTCGTTGTCCCAGTTATTTGACCATCCCAGAACAAAATTTCCATAATTTTATCAACGGTGAAATTGACAGAGCGCCAGCGGCTCCCGTCGGATCAGTGGAACCCTCCACCACCGCCATCTACACTCGTAGAGTTTCTCAATTAATCAGTTCAAAACATGTGGATTTCTGGCTGGGGGTACTCAAGTGGGGAATTGACAGAACGAGGCATTGATTGTATTTTTTTTTTTTTATATTAGCTCGTACTTTTGAACACTCTTTTTAACAATGAGTAAAATGAATAGTGAGAATTGCATTGAAAGTACAAAAAGTAAATTGTGTAAATGAAAAAATTTAGAATTTGCCAAATATGAAATGAAGCCAATATAAAAAAAACTTTTCCTAAAAGGAAAGTGAGTCCATATTAAAGTATCAGAGAGTAATTTGTGATCCTGGTTTATTTTCCCACTGACCTCTACGAGGCTACGAATATGATTAATGTTTCTAGGTTAGTAGGATGTCATTTCTATAGGCGCGTGTTGTTTTCCCATTTAGTCTTCACTAGTTGTTAGGTTTCTACTGTTTTTGATGAGCTTTGTACTTTTGTGGTACTCCGTATCTAACTTTTTCAAGCACTGCATCCTTCAGTGATTGATGAGCTTTGTACTTTTTCATCTAACTTTTTCTAATACTTTCTCTATTTTTTTATTGACACATTTTTCTTTTTAACTTGTTTCTTTTTTTATATTTGCAGACTTTCTATTTTTGGTAAGTTTCTTTCAATTTCACCCACTCATTCTACTTTTTTACATTCTACATTTCATTTTATCTATTTATTTTATTCATTTAAATTCAAACACCTAAACCTATGGTTCTATTTATAAAGAAAGAGGAAGTACTGCATCCTTCAATATTCCCTTCTTTCCTGCTTAGATTCCACTTCAATTATTATTGCGCAGTTAAAAAAATATTTATCTATATATAATAACGGTAAATAAAAAGTATGTTTATTTATAATAACGAAGTATGTTTTACCATTAATATTAATATTTATATATATATATAATGGTAAATAAAAAGTTGATATCTACAAACTACATGTTACTATAAATTTAACAATATTACATGTGGCAATATTGTTGCTCAAAAATCTATTCAAATATGCGGTCAAATTTTGAAAGAGAATGGTGTCAAAAAAGTAAATGTGTAATTTAAGTTGGAACAGAGGAGTATCCGATTTCAATTATTCTCACATTGAAAGTCACTTGCTCCAATTGTCACAAGTTTGTTGGAGTAAATCCTGTAATATTGTATTCCAATGGAACGTAAAAATCACATTCGAATGATTGTGGTGAAAAATTTCTTTGATATCGATGTGATCTGCATTACATACGGTTTTCTTAAAGAGTAATTCGATCCTATTACAATAATGGATTACACGAATTCCTTTCGAGGATAAAACAATCAAGAACCCTCCTGTTCTAGGATTGAATCAGGAGAATACTTTTTGATTAACTATGTTTTTTATTGTTGTGTATGTCTCAGAAAATTATGAAAATTTTCACTTGTGTATTGTGTGTTCTACCTGTTGCCTTTTCCGTGTTCTTACATGTATATTATAAAACTGCATGCGAATGCATGAATTTATAAGAACCAAATGTTGTGAAAAGACACAACACTTCATCATCCTACATCAAAACCATGTAGCTATATTAATTATTATGAACAAATTCTGAAATGACACAATCGTTCCACATGAAATGACACAACCTTTCCTCATTCTAGGACAAGTCATATTGGTCATCATCAATACAATTAATCTTTCTTCCTACTTTTCTTTTGGGGCGTCCCACCATAAACTTCTTAATTCTAAATTTTCTACATTTAGTCATAAATATGTGGTCTAACTCTTCCTTTCATTTGATTTATGTAGGTCAACTTTCACCATCCATTAAAAAAATGTCACATAGACTTTTCTTAAAGTTTAAGTAAAAAAGCAATTCATAACTTTAAAGTGGGACCGGGGGAGTAGATAGTTTATACAAGTGTGTACTCTGCACCACCGAACTTGTTTTAACGTACCGAGTTCACAACTACTCAAATCCAATTATACTTAAATAGTCCGTGTTTATAAAATACCAACAATGCTCCCCCATTTAAGTATTATCCTTGATTCGGAAAATCCAACGACCAAACCGAACAAGTGCATAAATGAAATTATCTTAAACATTGAATTTTCACCTTAGTGCATTACACATTCTAAATATTCCAGAATTGGAGTGTTTCTAAATATTGAACCCTTCAAATCATTTGAACACTTGAAGATAATCCACACACAAGTTCAAATACAACTTAAACGCTTAAAACTGACACTATACAAGCCATGTGTTCCTATCTATTCATGAGTGCATACAAAGCCAAGACTGAGTATTGAAGTGGCTACACTTCACACATCATATAAGTGAATCTCTTTTATCGTACACCTACAAATGTACTTTGTCAAAGGATCTATTAAGAAATTAAAACTTAACCTAACTTCCATGTAGGTCCAAATATATTACTTTCGGAATATGAAATCATATATTTGAATCTCAAACAATAGGTCTTCCACATTGAATTTTACTTTAACGCCGTATTAGAGAAAAACTGGGTATCCCATTATCAAAGATTTAAATAGGTTTTAAACACATCCCGATCACCGACTTGTTTATCAAGTCACTTACTAGTCATTTCGTCAAGTGTTCCGCTAGATTGCATTGATATCTTACAAAATAAACTGAAATCACACATGGGTTATTAACTCATGATTCACGCTATGCTAGCACCCAGATGTCTAAATTTTCCATATACACTTCACTACAAGTTTTAGCTACCTACCGGCTTAGGCAATAACAAAATTTCATATACCAAAGTCCGTAACCATTCCGCTTCTTTGCTAGCAGTTGAACTTTTTGCCAATTTACATTTCATCTCAACCTGAGTAAGAAATGGTTACCTTTCTTGAATACTTTTGTTTCCTTACATTTTTCAAGATCCAAAACAACCATATTACAAAATTCTTGAATACTGCGTTCTGATTCATAAACAGATAAATAAATTTTTAAAAATAAAATATTCTCATCAATTCAATTATTTAAAAATAAAATTCTCATGATTTGAGTGACTATCCTTTTCAAAAAATACATTACCATTTATTTGATAAAAAATTCCACCATGGTCATATGATGCATAGGCTGAGACGCCCTGTCTATATCTTGCATACATATAACACGTAAGTGAATATGTGTCTATACTATAGATAAGCCTAATACACCTTACACATTCCATGTGGTTGCATGTCGATGAATAAACATATTGCAACAATATTTTAGGTTTACTCTAACCTCATCCTACCACCCTAACATAGACTAAACATAGAAATTGTAGCGATGAAATCGAGAAATTTGAGTGGTGTAGACCGTATGCAAAATTATTGTGGCATTTATTATTACTTTTTCCAGTGTTTCTAACTGTTTTGCATATGCAATTTATTCCCTGATTTATTATAACAAAGTTCAACAATTACTTAACATTTTATAAATTTTACTAGCATTCCAATTTTATAAATTTACCGTTACTTCTTCCACAAGCCAAATTAATATGTCACTATTGTTTCTTCCAACATTGTTATGAACCAAGAGAAGTACCGGTAAGGTTTCTTCTTTGTTTTGACGAAACTTAAGACATTCAAAATTGACAGCCAAAAACATAGTAACTGAACTAGTATATTTTTAAAAATTTACCGAGATGATTGTGAAAATTAAGAACTGGCCATTCTAAAACTTGACAGGAGTTAGACATGCAACCACCGAATGCATTGTATTTAATTCAATCCATACTTGCACATTCTTTTAATTGTCACACACTGCATGCTGCACATCCCTCATCCAATATCTAATATATGCATGAAACCACATGTACCACCAAACCCATAATCCAATACGTTCAAAAAATTACTCTTTAAGATTGTTGGAATAAATGTTATAATAATTTATTCCAATGGAACGTAAAAATCACGCTTGGATGATTGTCGTAAAAAATTTCTTGGATATCGATATGAGTCGCATTACGTACACTTTTCTTAAAGAGTAATTCGACCCTATTACAGACTTGGGTTTCACGAATTTCCGTCGAGGATAAAACAATCAAGAAACCCTCCTATTCTAGGCTTGAATCGGGAGAATACTTTTGAATAACTGTGTTTTTGGTTGTTGCGTATGTCTGAGAAAATTATGAGATTTTTCACTTGGGTATTGTGTGTTCTGTCTATTGTGTTTTCCGTGTTCTTCCGTGTATATTATAACACCGTATGCGAATATATGAATTTATAGGAAAAAAATATCATGAAAAGGCACAACACTTCATCATTCACACTAAACCATGTAGTTATCAGAATTATTATGAACAAATTCTAAAATGACACAACCATTCCTCATGAAATGACACAACCTTTACTCATTCGAAGAAAATCTATATTAGTTATCATCAATACAATTAATCATTATCCTATCAACTGTAAACTCGTAGATAGTTTATACAAGTGTGCACTCCATACCACCGAACTTGTTTTAACGTCCCGAGTTTACAACTACTCAAATCCATTTATACTTAAATAGCACGTGTTTATAAAACACCAAAAAAATTCTTGTACATCTCCATAAATAAGTATTACCTCTGTTTAGTTGGATTTGACACCATATCCTTAGTTATTTGGATTTAAATGAATAAAATAAGTGAATGAAATTGATTTTTGAAAGGAAAAAGTAGAATGAATGAATGAAATTAAATGAATTTTGTCAAAAAAAGTGTCAAATTTATAGAAACAACTTAAAAAGTCAAGTATGTCAAACCCAACAAAACGGAGGGAGTATGAGTCTTATTGTTTCACCGAAGGTTTTTATTCTAGTAATGAGTAAATTTTAGCAGTCTTCTCCTGTAAATAAATACTACTTTCGTTTAAAGAAATTTACTATGTTTTACTTCAATCATTGACCCGCCTCCTCCCATCGTAACACACAATCTTTTTTTCACGGAAGAATGCACTCATTAAACAGAGAGGGAGCTCTGATCAAAGTCAAAGATAGAAATTTATTTTGTTGCTACAGTTCCTACTAATATGCTACCTATGGGGTAGATAGTAGCAAAACCGGGGTCGTTCACAGATATGTTAGGAATCTAAGAGTAAACTACACACAGCCGAGATCGAGTCGTCAATCCGATCACATGTCAGGAATAACTAGTATTGCTGAAACATGAATTTTTTGGTGGTGGGGGGGGGGGGGCTAATGACAACTACTAGCATGCAAATCACAAGAGAATAAACTATATAAACTGGCATTCAGAGAGTATTTGCGTAACATGATTGGTGTTGTCTTGATCCTCGATTCCACCACATACAAGATATACAAGCCTATTTTAGTTTTTATGACATGTGGTGTGGTCGATGGTCAACACTTCTCCATACCTGTCACGTAGGGTGTACATGTATTCTTCCATCGGCACCGTCTTCGTAATTAGGGAATGCAACAATGGCCCTGCCTGCTGTGCAGATCTGAATCTCCCTCGTGCTATTATGTCCCAAACACTACACTACAAATGCTTCTCCCTAGGCATAAAAAGGAAAAAAGGTGAAGCATCTTATCGATGGCTCTAGGCTTGCAAAACGCTAATCCTAGTTCTCTACTAACGTTATATCTATATGTATCCCTTTTGCCAATTTTTCGGCTAAGAGTAGTGTATGGTCGATCGTAACGTTGACACGGAAATCCACATGCACACACCCATACGGTTCCGGACTATCATTACTGAAAACACATCGCGGTTTAATTCCCCGGGGGATATCAATATTTGCGCCAGCATGAAAGTAGACTACAGTGTGTGCCAGTCTTAGTGTGACAATTATGCAATTAATAAGAACATGAAGAACAAGCAACCATAATAATCATAAAACTCGGGATTTGGATAAGAAAATCTAGGTGCTCGTGAATACAAAGTGTCCATTAGATTCAATTAAGTCTACAAAACTCGAGATTTAGATAAGAAAACAGATAATGGCCATCTAAACTCTTTGTTGTGTAGATCTAACTAAAACTAGCAATCAACCAAATAAAACATATTAACAAATTTGCCTAATGAATTGGTTAACACATGCATAAATGTGCACATCAATCACTACTAGAAATCACCACTATAGGCACCGGTTCAATGGGGGTATAGGCACCGATTGTTTTGGCCTCAAGAAAACTATTTCCTATGTAGGGGTGATGGAGGGCATTTTTATGCACCGATTCCGGTAAATGAAGCAACAATTGTGATTAGCGGTGTAAATGAAATTGTACCAGTGCTTGGAAGAGGCTCCGATTAGATGTGTCAATTGGGCGGGATTGGGAAGAAATGAGATGAGAAATTATTAAATAGGTAGTTAATGGGACCGGGTATTAAATACCCATTAGCTTTTGGGATTGGGCGGGATGAGAATGATTATATTTAATGGGAAATTTTGATCCCAGTGGGTTCCAAATTATGTTAACTTAATGGGAACCCAACAAATACCCAATAAATACCCAAAATTACACAATTAAAATGCATATGTAATATTTAACATAAAAAGTCACTATAATTCACAAATTATACATCTTTAATGTATGTATAAATCAGTAGCCCAATAATTTGGTACAATATTCGGGGTCGATCTCGTACAATATTCTACATCGAGCTCGTACAGTATTCAGGATCGAGCTCGTACAGTATTCTAGATCGAGAGCTCGTACAATATTCGGAATCAAGTTCGTACAATATTCGAGATCGAGCTCGTACAGTATTCGAGCTCGTACAATATTCAACCTCGTACAGTATTCAACCTCGAACATGTACAATATTCGAGTTCAATCTCAAACCCAACTAATATTATTCGTTAATCTCGTACAGTTTACAAAACCAACATATTATATATATATTTCATTTTTATTACATATAATATAACATAATATAATGTAAATAATATAATATAATATATTTATTCATTGCTCGTTTTTGAGCTCAAACTAAATTAATTTTACTCTAGGTCGAGGTGAATCATGATTTTACAGGTTCAATCGAATCGAACCGAGTTCGAAATATTTAAACAATTTGAACTCGAACAAACTAGTTTATAGTCGTAGTAGAAATTTGATGAAGTTTGAAAAATGTAACTATAAAAATAGTCAGGAAATATTAAAAAAATATTCACGGTTGTGTGGAATCTAATTACACTAAATAATATATTCATCAAAAGACGAGAATTAATCGAGTATTAATTGGGTACCCATAATTACCCAATTTTAAATGAGTATATGGGAAGATTGTGATTCCAATCACATTTCTCCTTGTAACAAAATGCTATAAAACTCATTTGATCATAATCCCAAACTAGAAAATAATAGGAATTTCCCATCCCATTAGCTTAATTTAATGGGTTTCAATGGTTATTGGAATTAATTAACCTCTCTAAGAGGAAGCCTCCTGACCGGCAATCTATATTTAATTTATGGACAATCAATTACATTTTTTCACTTTTATACTGTATTTCTTTGGTGATTAGTTGAAATGGTCGAAGTGTAACTAGTTGTGTGCTTGCATTGTATGGTGATCAATCACCAATGTATTTAGCTATTTACAGTTTGGGGCTGTCGTCGACTGAACCTACAACAACGCTTGTATGTTATCGATATCGGCCCCTAAATAAGAGTTGCATTACAAGAAACAATACCTATTACTTCTCCTTTTTTTACTTCGATTTTTTGCCTTAGGTCAAATAACTGATGTAAAAGGTCCTTTAACCTCGTTATTTTTTCGAAATAAAAGATACTTCCTCTTTCCTATTTCATTTTGCTTATTTGCTTTTTGAGAGTCAAACTTTGTAAGATTTGACCGTGAATATAAATTAATCCATATAAATAAAAATATCATATGAGATATTGTCAGATTCGTGTTAATATCTATTTTCTAAATATCAATTTTTTATGCGGTATTATTATAGGTAACTAGAGATATTTACGGTTAAACATGGTCATTGAATACTGTGAATAATTAAATAAGCAAAATGAAGTGGGAAGGATGGAGTATTTTACCTAGGTTATAAATAATAGGTTTTCTACCTCGATTTTATGATAAACGATGTAAATAATATTTAAATTAGAAGTAAAAAGTGTAAATGACATAGGTGCGACGTCAACAACATGTGTTTGACCTAGCAATATCGGTCAATCCCACTACAAGAAACAACACCTGTTACCTCGATTATGGAGAACTTTTTACTTCAATTTTTTGGCCAAAAATAACTGAGGTAAATGTGGTTGGAGTAGAAAGTATGTTTTTAACCGTGGTTCAAAATCGAGGTAAAAAGTATTATTTACCTTGGTTTTTAGTGAAATGTTTAGGGTAAAAAGTCAATAGCCGACGGTGGTATCGATAACCATGCGACGTCGGTATATACGTTCTGGCTACCGACCTGCCAGGAAACGTGTGAGATCGTCTTTAACAACTCCGAAAGTATTTCTAGAAAAGTCGATTGTAGTTGTAAGCGATCTCGCATCATTTAGTAAACGACGTTGAAAATTATGAATTTTGGCCGCGGTTTGGATCCGCGGTAAATATTCTTTATTACTGCGGGTTTTTTCAAAAAACAAAACTGTGGTGAATATGTACGTGGTGATTCCAATGCCGACCATAGCGCGACGTTCGCATAACCGAATTCATGGTAACCGAGTAGCATCTTGTTCTGCGACGTCGGTTATACCATCGTTGCTTTGAGCGACAATAAAGCTTTGATGACGTGGCATATGGGTTGACACGATGCCATTTAAATGAACCGACATTGTTTCATTTGATGCAACTCGGGTGCCCTGAATTTGAAGGACGAGGTGCTTGCAGTGTCGCTTAAAATGATCTCGCTCATGTCGAGACATCATCGATTATGTGTAAAGATCAGTTAGCAACGTCTATATATTGGGTTGTGATTAATGATTGGAAAACTAGACGTGCATGAAGCCGCTACTTGAAACATAAACAATAATACAATAGTCATCAAAAGTGATCCCGGCATCGAACGCCATTCAAATTACATGTAGATACAAGTAGCATAATGTATACACATAACAAATATAAATACCGCACCTTCAATACACAATAAATGTCATCAAATTCTCACAAAATGAACTATTCCATTGATACTCTATAGCTAGATGAAGAACTATATCAAGGTGTCCAAAAAAAACCTTGGAAAATATCAATGGGGCTTTCGGAGAATGATGCTGGCTCAAAAAACTTGGTAATTTGTCCTCGGGAAAAGAATACATGGAGTAAAGCACTAATGGAAAAAGAGGTCGGGCAAACTCTTTTAATTGTTTATATAAACAAAATGTGCGAATAAGACATACCTTTTATAGGTCATATTTATTCTAATTCACATTCACTACAAAATCCTTCGTAAATCTCATGCAATAGTAACCGCTTTTCCATGGAGCCGATTGCTTTTTATGCTAACCGTACCCACGATTTGTTCATGAACACATAGTTAATCACATATTTCTATAATTAATACAAATTGATATGTTGTTGTAAATTCTAACCTTTAGGGACCTCCAATGGAATTAATGACTTACGCACATTAACCAATGGATTATTCATCACCTTTGCAATTGCGAATGAAATAGTCTCGGGGAGCGTCAGATGTAATGGATCGAACCAGAATATCGTGCTTCAGAAAATAACAAATACGAAGACCATACAATGTGTGCTAAAAATATGAAATTGGCATGAATTCATTATAAATCCATAATCTATTGTACACTAAAAAAAATTATGTCAGTAAGTACAGTTGACTAACCTCTCGTAATGTGGTGCGATATATATCGAATTTTCCTTTTTCGTCAATTGAGAGCTCAAGTAGTCTAAACGCTCTTCCATCTCCATATGTTCATGTTGGATCTTAAATGGGCAAAGAACCCATATTCACCCTTTCATTTTGGAAATAGATTGTACATGCAAAAGACTATATACATAGTAAGTCTACATAGATTGATGGCCAACGCAATCATTACAAGAACAAATAACATTTGGTTGATGGATTCATACTCACATGCAATGTAGTTTCAGCACGGGAGAGGGGACATTATTGAAATGGAACAAGGTCTCAAAATCTTCCTTCCGGGTGATTGGATTTACCTTGTACTCTAAATCACCAACTTCTTCCATTGTAATTTTTTAAAAGAGAAGGGAGGGTGAGTTTTCAAGATCGTGTGGATGTTCTTTAGAGAGCCATCCTTGGAGGGATTGAATTTAGGTGGCTTCACTCTTGGGACTTGAGATTTTGTAGCCTTCGGATTCACTCTAGGGACTTGAGATTTTGTAGCCTTCGGATCCATCAATATACTTGCCAATTTGGCTGAGTTACTAATCATTGCCTCAATCTACATGAAATCAATTTGAAAAGTTATGTAAAAAACTGTTGTTTCAACTCATGTCATATGAAACCACCATATTTTTTGTTTTACCTTTTTGGGTGGTTTTGGTTTCCAAAATAGAGACTAAACGTTAGGGGGGGGGGGCACTCAATAAATATTCCAACTGCCTCGTCCACTGTTGTTGCCTTGACATCTAGGATTGGAAGAACCATACCATCTACGAGGGTCTTAGTGATATTAACCACCACATTTTCCTTCACAACTGGCTCATTATGATACAATCATATAGATGTGTACACTTTGCACTCCGCAACGACATGACTCTCACCATCAACACGTTCGGCTAGAACAATGCATAAGGAATTATCATTCACAACAAGAGTAGCTAATTTAAAACAAAGTATAAAATAATTTGAATATGAAACATGTGATATCTTTAATTATACCTTCAAGTTACGTTGGGTGGCCTCTACCAACTTCGTTCTTAGTCGGTCAAATGCAAGAGGCATTGTTGAAGTGGGAGACGTTGG
>JAULKM010032101.1:0-13607 GCA_032355605.1 Rubia tinctorum | reverse complement strand
CTCCCTGATGGCCCGAGCATGGCAAGGATCTCTCCAGGGCACACCATTCCTGTTAGGCCATTTAGGATGGTCTTTTCCTTACTGATCTCTCCAGCTTTCTTCTCTACTGTCACCTTGTACACCACATCTTCAAACTGAAAACAAACATTGTTAGCATATTTTCTTACCATTTTGTTGTTTTAAGGTTAGAATGAATGAAAGAATGATAAACTGACCTTAAGAGTGATGGGTGTTAAGGACATCCTGAGAAAAGATTGTGCAGTGGCTTGATTACAGGGCTCCATGCAGTTTGTTTCTGGTTTTGGAGCTACTGAATTAAGGGGCATGCTAGAATGATTTTAGTGCTTTTCTTTGGTTGGTTTGATCAGGGAGAACTGGAGAATTGGAGAAAAGAGGGAGTACTTCTTTTAAACTCAATTCAGGAGTTTTTGGTTTGAAGTTTTGGGTTGGGACAAATCATATTTATAAATCTCTTCTTGAGTACTAAAGGCATTTTGGGGTAGGCCTAATTAGCTTAGTCGCTAGCTACCTTTTGTGGGTTCCTCCACTTTTTTGTGTTTCTAGTAAGTAATATTCCTAGTTATTTTCATACTACCCGTGCGTTTTTATCTCCTTTCGTAATCAACTCCTGCAAAAGATGGATCTGTTAAATTTCAGTATTATTAGACAGTAAATATATGCAAATATTTAGTGATCTATGATACCACAGTTGTAGAGATGGTATAATTCTCTTATACAATCTATTTATACTGAATGATAATGAATCACCCATTATGGGATTACACAATCTTGTATGTTATCAGAATTACAGCAATCATAGATCACTAAACCCTAAATTTATTTTCCTTACATAGTTGCTACAGCAACTCCGTTGCCAATCGCTCCTTTGCAGCTGATCGCCTGCCACCGCCGCTAGCAGCCCACCGTCGATCGCACGCCTGCTGCCGCAGTTACGATGGCCGCACCACCCAACATAGGTTATGCGTCGTCCGCTTCCCAGCTCAACAACGATGCCCCTCCGCCTTATTCACCGTCGAAGCCCTCTCTCCACCCCGTTTTAACTGTCTCTAATGTCCACCACAAAGTCCGGGTCTTGGATGGCATGAAGGTCACGTACGCCAAATGGGTACGTTTATTCAAACTCATGCCAAGGGCTACAAAGTTCTTGCGCACATCAACGGTACGCCGCCTCCTGCTGAGAACGATGCAACTTTTGATGGCTGGTTTGAGATTGATGCCCATGTTCTTCAATGGATTTACGGAACATTGAGCAACGACCTCCTTTTGCGGGTTCTTGAGGATGAATCCACTGCGCACTCCACGTGGACTCGTGTAAAGAACATTTTCCCAAACAATATGGGGGCTCAAACAGCATCCCTGGAGTAGGAGTTCAACAATTAGAAACATGAAGCTATGCCATCTTTTGAGACATACTATAATCGCCTTCGTGAACTTGCTAGCCGATTGAAGGATGTCAACACCAAAGTCAACGACCAACGTGCTTCAACTTGTACAAGGTTTGCCCAGTGAATTTGATACGGTTGCCTCTTACATTCACTAGACTATGCCGACCTTTGAAACCGCCCGCAACATGCTTGAATTGGAACAACACCGTCGCGCTGGATGAGAAGAACCCGCGGCGGCTATTGTGGTGCCTCCACCGTCGATCCCTGAACTCCAGCCTGAGTTGCCTCCAGCGCCGCTGTACGCCGCAGCCCGCGGCTCCAACCTGCGTTGGCCCTACTGGGGAGGAGGCCGCAAACGCTAGCTCAGCTCCATCGTCCTGCAGTGGATTCCGCCGCTGCCTTGAGTGTCGTAGTGAGGCCCTCCACCAGTGCTGTACCCCACTGCTCCTAGATGAGCGCCCTCATGCAGCCATGCTTTCTAGCTCCGACGCGCGACCCTCTGACGAGAGGATTTGGTCAGTCGCGTACGCCAGCTCTGCCTCACGGCTACGGCCAGGGCCAGGCGCACGTAGCCGAGATGGATACTCCTTAGCCGATAGACCTTGGTCAGGCATTCCAAGGCTTGGCCATCCCGCTCAGAGGCAACCTGCAGTGGTTCATAAATACTGGAGCGCCATCCCACCTTACCTTGGATGCAGGTACTATGATTTCTCCTTTATATACGAGCAAAATTTGTTTTATTCTTATTGGTAATGGAAATATTATTCCAGTTTATGGTTCTTGTATGTCCAAATTAACCACCCAAGGCCGTACCCTACACCTTACCAACGTCCTACATACTTCACACAGTGTCAAAAACCTTATCTTTGCTCGTCAGTTTACAAAAGATAATAACGTGACTGTTGAGTTTGACCTATTTGGTTTCTCTATGAAGGATTCTCGGAATGGGGGGACTATTTTGAGGAGTAATAGTGCATACAAGCTTTATACAGTTTCTCCCTATCCATCGTCATTTCTGCTTCCACGCCTGCTCAGTCTTTGTCACTTTTGCCCTGGATATTTCGCACTCGCGCTTAGGCCACCATAGTGCCCCTGTTCTTCATCATCTCTGGTCTTGGTCATGAACTTATTTCAATAGTGATTCTTGTCAGATCAGTAAACAAAAACGACTTCAGTTTTTTGACTCCACTTCCACTACTGTTGCTCCATTTGATATTATTCATAGTGATTTTTGGACATCACTAGTTTTGAGCAAAACAAATTAAAAATATTTCTTGGTCTTCATTGATAATTTTACTCAATATGTGTGGGTTTATCCTCTAAAATTCAAATCTAAGGCATTTTTAAATTTTGTGCAATTCCATGCTTATGTTCAAACCCAATTTCAACACAAAATTAAATCATTTCAATGCGACCTTGGTCGCGAATTTGATAACTCCTCTTTCCACGAGTTTGTCGCGAAATATGGCCTCATCTTCCACTATTCAGCCCCACAAACTTCCTCTAAAATTAGTAAAGCTGAGCACATCATTCGTCGTCTAAATGAAATCATCCTAGCCCTAATCTATCATGCGTCACTTCTGCCAACTTTCTGGGTGGAAGCTCTACACACTGCTTCCCACCTTCACAACATCCTACCCACCAAAGTCCTTGCTTTTCGCTCTCCCGCTTCCACACTTTTTCTAAAAGAACCCACATATGACCATCTTCATGTTTTCGGTTGTTCTTGTTACCCCAATCTCTCTGCCAAAATATCCCACAAACTATCACCTCGCTCTTCTCATTGTGTCTTCCTTGGTTATCCAAACCAATTTCGAGAATATCTTTATCTCGATCTGTCCACCGGAAAGGTTACTGTGTTCCGTCATGTCACATTCAATGAAACAATTTTTCCTTTCTCTGTATCAGCTAGTGTTTCCACCTCCACTTACCATTTTATCGATCCATCCTTTGACCTTATGTCTCCTATCGTCCTTGACCATGTCACATCATCAACTCCTCTATCGCTCCACACACCCGTATTGCCCCACATGCCCTTGCCGCCCCACATGTTTGTGCCGCCCCACATGTTTGTGCTGCCCCACATACTCATATCACCCCACACGCCCGTGCTGCCCCACATGCTCGTGTCACCCCACACCCGCGCTTCACTATACACCCGTCCCACCCACACCCACATCCCATCGTCCCATCGTCCCGTCGTCCCGTTGTACTATCCCTGCACCGGCCAACCCACTCCAAGACCACCCGATCTATGAGCGAAATATTATAGTTGCGAGCTCTAGTATTCGCCGCTGCCACCACCGTTTCCCCAATTCTTAAATCACCTCACCTAGCCCTCCAGGATCCTAACTGGAATACTTCCATACGTGACAAATTTAGCTCGTTAAAGGATAATCATAAGTGAGACTTGGTACCTAGCCCTGCTGATACTCATGCATACGTTGCATGTGGTTATATCGTCACAACGGTATAAAGTCAGGCTTGTGGTCAATGGGAAAACTCAACTAGTTAGAATTGATTGTGATGAAACCTTTAGTTTTGTCGTTAAGTCCACTACCATTCACATTGTATTGAGCTTTTAGGTCTCTTATTCTTGGCCGATACATCAGCTTGATGTAAAGAACACTTTTCTCCATGGTGACCTGTGTGAAACAGTTTATATGCATTAGCCGCTTGGTTTTGTCGATCCAGCAGCACCCCCGCATGTCTGCCGTCTTCGAAAGTCTTTATATGGCCTGAAGCAGGCACCTTAGGCTTGGTTTTAGAGATTTTCTACATTTATTTGTCTCACAGATTCACAAGAAATGTTTGCGATAATTCATTATTCATCTTGAGTCATGGTGGCCACACGACTTATTTTCTCTTATATGTAGATGATATTGTCCTCACTGTTTCCAACACTTCACTTCTCCACGACATCATCTCTGAGGTGTCTCGGGAATTTTTTATGATCGACCTTAGTGCTCTACATCATATTCTGGATATTTCTGTTGCTTGCTCCTCCACTGGTTAATTTTTATCACAACAGTAGTATGCTAGGGATATTCTCGGTCGAGCTTCCATGTCATCTTGAAACCCGTCGGCAATGCCCATTGACAATGGTGCAAAACTTTGCACCACCGCCAATCCATCGCTCAATAATCCCGGTCCGTATAGAAGTATGGATGGAGCTCTTCGGTACCTCACCATCACTTGTCCGAGCATTGCTTATGCTCTACAACAAGTTTGTTTATTTATGCATGCCCTACGGGAACCTCATATGCAGTTTATTAAGCGCATTTTGAGGTATATTCAGGGTACGATTGGTTCTGGACTTTATTTGGTCAAGTCTCAGTCCCATATGATCAGTGCTTATTCTGATACGAATTGGGATGGCTGCTCAGATTCTAGACGTTCGACTTCTGTCTACTGTATATTTCTTGGAGACAACCTGGTTTCTTGGTCTTCCAAACGACATGCGACTATCTCTCATTTTAGTGCAGAAGCCAAATATAAGGGTGTTGCAAATGCAGTCGCAGAAACGAGTTGGCTACGCAACCTTATTCTTGAGCTGCATGTTCCAATCACGCGTTCCACACTTGTCTATTGCGGTAACATTTTTGTTGTGTAACTATCCAGAAATCCAGTGCAACATTAACAGACCAAGCATGTTGATCTTGATATTCATTTTGTTTGTGAAATAGTCCAGGTTGGTTGTGTTTGTGTGCTTCATGTTCCTGCGGAGTACCAGCATGCTGATATCTTTACTAAGGAACTACCACGACATATTTTTCTTCATTTTTGATCTAGCCTGAGCATTTTTCCTCCTCCCGCTCTGACTGAGAGGGTGTATTAGACCGTAAATACATGTAAATATTTATTTAACTAGAATAGTACAATTGTAGATTTGGTATAACTCTCTAATACAATCTATTTATATCGAATAATAATGAATCACTCATTACTTGATTACGCAATCTTAAAAATATCTTAAATTTGTTCATGATATATCAAAATTGACACACTTATAAAAATCCTCGTCCATCAATGGTAGCAACAATCTAGACAACCCTCAATTTTGATCAAATATACAAGGGCCTCTTTCTACTATTAATCACATGAGCTACTAAATTGTTTTTCTGTGGTAGAAAGAAGGAATATCTGCTAATTTTATCATACATGTCCATTAGTAGAAGTGAAACCAACCCCTTGAATTAGAGTTTAGTGTATTAGGAATATATAAAGTAAAAAGGTATAACAGTCAAAAATAAATCCTAACTTGCCCACTAAGTTGCTCTATTCTAACCTCCTCCTTTAAGCTAGGCGTCAGAATGTTTGGAATGCAAAGCTTGAATCTAAAAAAACTCAAACAATAGACAAGAAAGCCCTTTAGTGAAGATATCAACCAATTGAAGCGAAATAGGGATATGACCAATACGAACATTTCCAGATGCAACTCATTCCTGAACAAAGTGACAACCAATGTTCACATGCTTTACCACACTGTTGAGTAACTGGAATTTGAGCCAAGAAAAATTACATTTATGGCACCTCAAGAAACAAGATTGTCACAAAAAACAACGTATGCATATGCCAAAGATGAATCTCGAGACAACGTGCTCAATCAACATTATAGTAATCCAACACCTTAGAGAATCATACAAATTGAAAGGAAAGACCATAGTGAATGGTATCTCAAACATAACGATGAATACAAGTAACCACAACAAAGTGATCATCACTAGAATCGTGAAGCAATTGACTTACATAATCAATTGCAAAAATTAGATCTAGACGAGTGATAATAAGATATTATAGAGCACCGACCAAGGATAGATAGAGAGTGAGGTTCAAAACTGCCCACTAGTACTACTGTGGAGCTCAGACTGTGGAAGAATGTGAGAAAACAATAGCAACAACAATCATACCAGCTCGACGGATAATAATCACATGATTTGATTTGAGTAAGCAAAGCAGAAGAAAAACCAATGATCATAAATTCCGAGAAATTTTGAGACTTCCTAGAACCATCCATCATCCTAGTAGTCATTTTATGAGTGCGGGTGGGCGGTGGAACATGAGGGTCATCAGAAGATGAGGTGGAGGATGATGTAGATGATCCCTAAGAAGGAGATCGGCCTGAAGAATCAGGACTAGGGATCGGAGGTGCCAAAATTTGTACTAGATAGATAGAATCTGAAGAGCACACTGAGCAAGATGGTGTTGGAGAAGAAGGTTTTCCTTAAAGAGAATCAGATGAGCCTGGATCAGTATATGCGGAGACATCTAGGGTACTTAAAACATAACCAAATGACCCGATTGAAGCAAATGGGGAAAATGAATCATTAAAACAAGCATGTCGAGTGACGTAGGCACAACTTGTGATGGAATCTAGGCACCAAAAACTTTTATACTGGGGGCTATAGCCAACAAAAACATATGGTAGACTATGATAAAATAACTTATGCATAACACAGGGTTGAAAAAAAGGATAGCCTCTACAACCAAACAATTGGAAGCTAGATTATATCGGAGTATGACAAAAAAGAAGACCACAAGGAGCCTCACCATGAAACACATGAGCGGGAAGGCGGTTGATAGTGTAAACCGCGATGACAAAAACATCATCCCAGTAAGATAAAGGAAGATGCAAATGAAATAACATTGGTAGACCCATCTTAGCAATATGTTAATGTTTACATTTAGCATGCCCATTTTATTCAGGCGTATATGGGCAAGGCACCTTATGGTGAATACCCTTGGAGGAAAAATGAGTCCGCGAAGGAGTGTTAAGGAATTCGGTACCAACTTCACTCTAAAAACATTAATATTAGCAGAAAACTATTTTTTGATAAATACATCAAACTAAAAATATAAGCAAGAGCTCATGTGATCGACTCATTAATTTTTAAACCAATATGAAGCACGAGAAGTAGGCCGCGATTGCAGTAACTGAAAAAACTTCGGGAGATGAGTGGAATCTGATTGACGGTTGCAGTATCTAAATCGATATGTTTTTCTACTCGTAGTTGCTGTTTATGATTTTCAGTTTGACGTTTTGAAATTGATATTTAATTAGACAATTTAAACTTTGTTGGTTTTTTTGATTTTCAATTGTTGTGTTTCTACTCGTAGTTGATGTTTATGATTTTTAGTCTGATGTTTTGAAATTGATATTTAATTTGACAATTTAACCTTTGTTGTTGTTTTGTGATTTTCAGTATATGTTTATCTACTCGTAATTGATGTTTATGAATTTCAGTTTGACATTTTCAAATTGATATTTAATTTGAAAATTTAATTTTGTTGATATTTTGTGAATTTCAGTTAATATTTTTCTGCTCGTAGTTGATATTTATGATTTTTAGTTTGGCGACCATATTGATGTTCTGTAATTCTTTTATATATTTACTAGATAACATTCGTACTGTGCACAAACGTGAATTTGATTATTATTATATAAATAAAAATACATTTTTAGTATAATTTAAATAGTTGATAAAATATTAATAAATACAACTTTAGCAAAATAACATTGTCTTTATCAACATTGCATGCATACGGATTCCATACATTATGAAAAATGATGAAAGTTTTGAAGACTTGATTGTAATATCTTGTCATTATATGGTTTATGATAAAAAATATAATCATTATCATCATACATTTTTTTTACAAAATTAAATTTTGTGCAATTGAGTTAATAGATGTCCATTTTATTCTTCTTCCAATAAATTTTATAATATTTTATGATTCAATGTTAACATTGTGCTATTTTTTAAATAAAAATAAGACATTTTGGAGAAGGTCATTTTTTTATTAAACATTCTAGGGAAGACCGGAAAAAAATTCGGTGGTCAAAAAATATTGTACTCCGTATAAGGTTGGACATTTCCGGATTCACCAGTGGCTGAACCATGCACGGTCAAATATAATGAGGATCTCATTTATAATGATATAAAAAAATTATGTATGTTAGATCTATTTTTTTAAATTAGAGATATTGTCAGAAATTTATGATTAACTGATTGAATTAGAAATATATGAAATATAAGTTTTAAATTTTGATAAAAAAGAATACAAATTCATCATTTTAGATACAAAAATATAGTTTTAAATTATCAATATTCTATAATTATTAATTATATAGATTAAAGAAAGTTAATTTTTTTGATAATTTAAATTTAATGTCAAATGAAAATATAATATACCTTAATGCATTAAAAAATTTATGACAAAATCTTGAGAAAGATCTTTCCATAAATATATGGAAAGACGGAGTTGAAATAGAATTATAAAAAGGTAAGAAAGTTTTAGTTGCAACATAAAAATTTACTATGCAACGTGCAGTAATTATAAGACCCAATTAATGCAACCCAAAATTTTTATCTTGATTTATTCTAATTTGCAATTAAAAACCTTGGTCTTTTCATAACTTATGGAAAAACGGTCTTTCAAGAGACAAACTCATTTCCAATATATACTATTACCAATAACATATTAATATGTACTAAAACATACCATTTCTAAATATTAGTTAACAAAAATAAAATAAAGTCGTATAAATAGACAAAATTTTGGGAAAGATTGTATTTCCATAGGCATATGAAAAGATGGGGTTGAATTGAACTATAGAATGGTAAAATGTTTTAGTTGCAATGTTAAAAAATTATTATGCAACGTGCAGTAGTTATATGTTTATGATTCGATTAATGCAATTCGAAAATTTTATCTTGATTTCTTCTAATTTGTAATTTAACTTTGATCTTTCCATAACTTATGGAAAGACAGTATTTCAAGGGACGAATTCATTTTTTAATACTATTATCAATCACATATTGATATGTACTAAAATATGTCATTTCTAAATATTAGGTAACAAATATAAAATAAAGTCGTATAAATAGATAAAGTATTGGGAAAGACTGTCTTTCCATAGGCATATGCGAAGATGTAATTGAATTAGAATTATAGAAAGGTCAAATGTTTTAGTTTCAATATTAAAAGTTTTTTTATGCAACATGCATTAGTTATAAGTTTATGACTCGATTAATGCAATCCAAAAAATTTATCTTGATTTTTTCTAATTTGTAATTTAAACATTGGGTTTTCCATAATTTATGAAAATACCGTTGTCATGAGACGGACTTTAAGAAAAGTTGCAAATAATATTTACAAAGTGTTAAATAAACCATTTAAAGTATTTACAATAAAATATTCCAGTACTATATTTAATATTTATATAAAGAATTTTATACTAATTTTTGTCTCAAAATTAAAATTTATTAGAAACACTTATATAGATAAATAAAAGTTACTCCATCTATTATTCTATATGTTTAACATTGTAATTTTAGATATTTTTGTAGATAAATTAAATTACGTGGAAAGAATTGATTGCAATGAGTTAAAATAAAGAGAATAAGTAGATGAAAATTATCCACTTATTATCATGAAGTGAAGTTTGATAATGTTAAAAAGATAAACCAAAATGGAAAGTGTATCAATTTTTAAAAATATATATATTGTAAAAAATAAGTATCATGAAACAATTTTCCTAACAAATGGAGATTGAAAATATAAAAAAATGTGCATCCTCATAAAATAGGGTATGATTAATTACTTATTAATTGAAAAACATTGAATTATGGGGACAACATTGAACATGAGAAAGAGATTTGCATTGTAAATTGGAGATTGCTTTTATAAAATATTACATTTTCAATTAAATTTAGAAAGTGACGATGAATTATATGTGAATGCCATGTGGCAAGAATTATGTGTGAATGTCATGTGGCAAGAATTATGGGTGAATGTCATGTGACAAGAATGTCCTCTTTTAATATATAATATAGATTTGATTTTTTTTTATTTTTCTTGTAGATTCCAGTCGGATCGCAATAATGGGGAAAATGGAGAAAGGTCCCTGGGCAAAAATTGAGGAAAAGTCCATGTGCAAAACAATAGGGAAGAATAGCAAAAAGGTCTCTACCTATAATTTTGGATGCCTCACAGGAAAGCATCTCATTAAAATGTTGCATAGCTATATATTTAACACCAGGTGTTGTTTTAGGCAGGTTAAAGTTTAAGCAGAGATTATTATGCAATTATTGAACATTTTGATTGGGATGGGTTCTTTTTAAAAGCTGCAAATAAATTTGGGGAAGATGAAATTTTGTATTGGTTTTTGCAGAAAGATCTCTGCCTAAAGTTTAGCCTGATCACAGGAAACCATCTCAATACATTATGATATTTGATATTATTAAATTCTTAGTGACAAACAATTTTGAAATATAAAATTATACACGTTTATTAGGAATAATTAAAATTATAAGCAATTAAAATATAGAGAGAAAGGTTAAAATAACCCACGTTTTACTAGAAAGTGCCAAAATAACAATAAGTTTGGTGCAACATATGCACGAGGATCCCTCCGGCTGAGAGAAAATAGGGGAACCACAAAAATGGTAAGAAATTAACCGAAATAACGTGTCATTGATGCTTTGTCACATATATGTTGTTATTAAATTTGGGGCAAAAATTCGAGTGTGAGGTGATGTGTACAACTGAAATTCTTAATTTTGGAGTAAGGAGAGATGTTTGGTTTGCATTTGTATACTCTGAAACACCGCGCCGCCGCCCCTCGCCTGCGCGTGATCCCACACGCTGCCGGCCGGGGGTAATCTGCCGCTGGCCCAATAGCAGGGGTTGGATGTCCCTGTAAATTTTTTAAAAAGGCTTCGTGGTTCTTTGTACGTGACATAACATTAGCATATAACGGAGTGGGCGTTGAATTGATTAATGGTGTAGAAAAATCCTTAAATTCTATACCAAGAGCAGTTACGAACCATATAATCTGATCATCATTTGACACAGGAGAACCCATCATAGATAACTGCTCAAAAATATCCTTAAACTTAAGGTTAAGGTCATGAACTGTACCAGTCTTGCGAATGTCATGCGCATCTGCACGAAGAGGGAGAATGGTAGAGGCACTGCAGTTATGATAAATGGCTTTCAGACTGTCCCAGATGTCCTTTGATGTTGCACAATTAGGAATTTCTGCCAAAACTTCAGGTGTGAGAGAGGAGAAAAGAAGAATGCACACACGTTGATCTTTATCGACCCATTGATCATACTCTGGTTTGGTCTTCAGATAGGCCTCCATTGGGTCGGCCTTGGCACCATCGCGGGTAGGAGTGCCGGTGGCATGAGCATAGGTGAGAGAGGAGGCGCCACCATCTTCAGGAGGAGTGGGAAGCTGCGGGCATGGTTTAGTGCCATCGAGAAAACCGAACAATTTCTGAGGTTTAAGAACATAACCAATCTGACGCTTCCACAATGAATAATTTTTCAATGACAATTTGATAGTTATCATGTGGAGTAAGGTAGTGTAAGATAATTTTTCTTCAGACAAAAATAAACTCATAACAAATCTGAATGCACAAGGTTAAGTTTAAAATGCACACAACGAAATTTATAAATATAATGAATACTGGTCAAATAAAGAGAGATGTCTAATTAAAATTATGATTTGAATTAGTAATTATAGAGAGTTAACTAAATATTCAAATTTTGTCTCTTGAAAGACGGTCTTTCTATAAGTCATGGAAAGACCAAGCTTTAAAGTGTAAATTAGAAGAAATCAAGATAAAATTTTTGGGTTGCATGAATCGGGTTATAATTTTCATAATTACTACATGTTGCATAATAAAATTTAAATATTGCAACTAAGACCTTTTACCTTTTATTGATGTAATTAAACCCCGTCTTTCCATAAGGCTATGGAAAGACCGTCTTTCCCAAGACTTTACCAAATATTAATTTCAAAAATCAGTTTGAAAAGTATTGTAAAAATAACATTTAATAAATTATCACAAATTCTTGTTATAGACCGATTAACTGTTAGATGAAAGTATTTTATAATTAGTAGGACTCATAAGAATATTTGATATTTAATTTTATTCAGTGAGGTATATATAATAATGATAACTTTTAAAATGAGATCAACATATAAATAATTATTTTTAAAATAATTTGAATGAAATATTATAAAATAATCATTTTATTGTATTTAATATGTAATGATATCTAACTAAACTAATTATTTCACTACATTACTCATATAGTTTTCCGTAAATGACTAAACTTCAAAATTGCAAATAAAATTTTTTATTTTCAATTTAAATTTAAGACACAAAAAGTACATAAAAATAATCCTAATTCTTTTGATTAATAATACTGCGCATTGACTCCACTAGTTTTTTATTTAAAAAATTAGAATCAAAACAGTTATTACAACACAAAAATGCACTGAAGTATTTTAAAAAGTGAATTGAATTCAATGAATACTCAACATTGTTATTCAACTAAGATAGTAGGAACAAAAACGCCTCTAACATATTTATGGAAAATTACGCTATGACCCAAAAAATGTTACGACATTATCCTTCTCTAAAAAATACACAATTTTTGTTATTTTTGCAAAAATATAGAAATGGAAAACAAATGTTCTTTTTGGTGAAATGTTGGAAAGCGCTAGTACATGTTCTAGAGTAACTCAAAGTTGATTGCTTAGAAGTAAGAAAGGGAAATAAAAAAGGATTACGAATATGTCCTTGTGCCCAATTGTTGATAAATATTCCGTTATGGACTTAAAATATACAATGGGGATGTATAGGGTATCATCATGTTCGAGCGAATTTCAATTTGTAGTTACGAGTAAAGTTTTTGCCTTTTGCACTTAGGTCCCTCCAAGAAAGTTGGAATTGTCTAATCACGAAATTAGCGATACCAAAATGCAATTCAATAATGTACGATTGCGAATTTGCAATTTGGGCATGCATGGGTGAACATAAGGGCCTTAAAAGTCAACATTGCATACTTCTACACAGTCTTAAAAAATTACATTGTGGCCCAAAATTGTGTTACCCTATTATCCGTTGCACCAAAATACATTATTTATGTTATTCTTGCCTAAATATAGAAATATTAAATAAATGAATTTTTGGTGAAATGTTGGAAAGCGCTAATACATGTTTTAGACTAATTTAAAGTTGAATACTTAAACATAAGAAAAGGAAATTGGAAATGATTATGGATATGTTCTTATGCTCAATTATTGATAAATATTCTATTATGTACATGAAAAATACAATGGGGGGGGGGGGGGGGGTTGGGTTTGTATAGGGTAGTATCACTTTCGAGCGGATTTAAATT
>JAULKM010032074.1:0-13609 GCA_032355605.1 Rubia tinctorum | reverse complement strand
CAAGTATCAATGATAAAATAGTAAATGCAACCATGGAAATAAACTATATTAACCAGCACTTGGGGGTATTTGCATAACATGATCAATAATTGACTCTTATCCTCGATTCATTCACATATAAGAATATAAACCTATCTTATGCCTATGTCACATGGTGTGGAAATAGCCAGATATTTCCCCCATCTATCACGTAAGGTACTACCACCAATACATACTTATCTCACCTACTCCGTAACTAGGGATGTGTCTGCACACCATTCTTGTCCCTTACTCTCAATGCTAACGCGCCCCCACTTGTAGGAACAAAGCCCGCCTAAATGGACTTTGCCTCGTATAGGTTGCAACCTCTAGATATGAAAGTAAGGGCATTACATCCCGGACTCTTCACTATTGATCTCAATCCCTAGGCCTAGAGAGGCAAAGGGAATTGAAATCTTGTGATGATTCTAAGGTTGGCTCAGCTTTGTGATTTCTCCAAACCGGCACAACCCTAGTTGGTACAAACAATCATGCTTAATCTATAGGGGTGAGCCAATGGTTTCCCCCCGTTGGGACTTGTCGAATCGACCGGCCAACATGCGATTCCTCTGCCACAACTATCTGTGTAACACATGCAAATATATTTCATCAAAGTAACATGAATGTACTCATTTCACCGATTTTCTTGAACCTACTCCATAATTCTAACACTCTCAAGATAGAAATGATATATAACATGATAATATGCTAGCATACATGTATGGATGCATCATAATAATGGCATAGGATAAATCTTCAAAGATTATAAATGACACATCAAGCACAAATATTCGTAGGAATTAAAATAGGAGAATCTAAATCTCAAAAAGCCAAAAATCTAATCATGAATACAAATAACCCCAAGTTTGATTAAATACTCCCTAGACTTTGAATCCAAGTATTTCATTAGATTCAATGCCATTTAGGCAAAAGGGAAAATAAAAAATGAAAAGAAAGAGAACTAGAGAGAAGGAGGAGAGTTTTCTCTCTCCAGACTACTCTTAAGATCTAAAATTAAGCATAACCTAAACCCTAATTAGCCTTGGCCTATATATAATAGTAGTGAAATGGGGCTAAAAATAGGCTCAAAATGGCCAAAAACCCTAGCAGCCGCAATTTGCGCGGGGGATGGTCCGTTCCACGGCCCGTGCCATTCTTGCCATTGCGGGACGCCAAGCATGACACAAACCGTGTCGGTCTTGCTGGCGCGAGATGCCAGGCCTGGAACAGGTCGTGCCTGTCCTGCTGGTGCATCCTAATGGCTCTAGCACATGCTATTTCCCTTCGGGCTTGTGCTTCCTATGTCATCCGGTGTGGGCTGTCGGCTGGGAACTCTTTTGCTCCTTCTGATCCGTGCCACACATCGTTTGGTGCGCCCCATTGGCTTGATGGTCCTTTGGATTAGTACCTCAGTATGCCCCGTGTCATTCTTCACACTCTTTAGGATAGTCTTGTAATTTGTGACTTGAAACGGTGTGGGCCGTGTAAAACGGAATGTCCCACTCCCATACTTAGTCGATTTTGGATTGAAAAGTGACTTGGAGTGGCACGGCCAGCCGAAACGAGGTACCACCCATGCCATGATTTGACACGGCCTATAACGGTTGATACAGGCCGTGCCAAGGCTTCCTGACATAAGCCATTCTGGATGATACGAGCCGTGCTAGCCTTTGATTCATGCCAAGGTAGTGCAGTCTGTGTTGGCCGCTGTTGGTTTGATTGCCAATATTATTTGCTTCATTATGGATGAATTGTTAGTCCAATTTGAGAGTTCTTATAGTCGATTTTATAGTGCTCAAGAAGATAAATCTAATGGTGCCATCCTAAAGTGCTGATTCTTCTCAGATCTTTCCTCTAACTTTGTGCAACTCCCGGACTACAATTCTTCCACTTTGGACTTAGCCTTTGTGAACTCCGAATCCACCTTCTTTCCTATTCCATCCCCTACCATGATTTGAGGTTTTCAGCCTTCAAGTCTACTACCACCCTTGTGAGTGGACTTCAAATCCACTACCACGACTTAAGGTTTGTGACCTTCTACAAAAGATAATAAAAAGAAGTACTCACGAGCCACCTAATCATGAGATCAAAAGGGAAGATCTAGGCGCCCATGAATTAAAAACACCCATAAGTTCTAATTAAGTCTACAAAATGTGGGATTTAGATAAGAAAACCAATAATGGTCGTCTAAACCCTTTATCGTGTAAACCTAACTAAAACTAGCAATCAACCAAATAAAAGATGATAATAAATGTGTTAAATGCATTGGATAATGCATGCTATATAGTTCACATCAATCCCCAACACTTAAACCTTTACTAGTTCTCGAAGTGAAATGTAGCATGCAAGAGAAGTTAGCCAATGCATTCAACTTATTCCCAACCTACCCTTGTTCCCCCAAAGAAGTAAGAATCTTAAAACTCTCACATTCCCCGAAGATACCAAAGTAACCTAACCATCCCAAAATATTGTCAAGAAAAAGGTAAGCATAAGAATGACAACTGTTGAGCTAGTTTACTTCACCGAATACTTCGCCAAAAGTAATCCAAGAGTCGTTTCCCAAAAAAACCACCAAGCATAATCCACATGATCCTCAATTCGGTTGTAACCAAGGCTAACTCGAGATTCTCAACTTAGCCACAACCAAGGAAAATGCCAAAGACCTCAACTTAGTTTATGTTTTCTCTCAATTTCTCTCATTTTGCCTAGAAGCCCTTTTGGGTTTTCATCATAGCTTTCACACATGTTGAACTCACCATCTCACCTTTTTCCACACGGCCTCTCATTTTTACCTAAGTTTTCCAACTTAGCTGGGCCTTAGCCTCTCATTTTTATCTAGGCCTTTTGACCTATCTGGGCTTTCATTCCCGTTTTTGCCTGAGTTGCCCTTTCGGGTTTCCAAATTAGCCGGGTATAAATATTTTTCATTTTTTTTCAAGTTTTTCAAAAACAAAAAATGCCCCAAAGTTGGGTTTCGTACTACAAAAGATCATAGAAGACAAAAAATTACACCACCAAATTGTTCAAAAACACATCCCACAAAAACTACAAAAAGGTGCACCCACACCTAAAAACAACAAAAGACTAAATTCAACATCCAAATGGGGGAAAATACAAAAATAAGGAAAAATAATAGTCATCCAAAAGATCATCCCAAAAGTACCATAGAAGTGTTTCAACTCTCACTACCCTACACTTGATTCATGAATTGTCCCCAATGCATATAACCAAGGGAAAAAGAAAGATTGGGAATATTTGAAAAATCATCTCTAGTTCTTGTTTTGAAGTCCGCCAAAAATGTTTCCTACAAAAACAAGAAAAATAAGAGTAGCCTTGTTCCATACAAAATTTTGATGACTGTCATTCTTAAAAATTACCACCAAATATTAAACATGATCCAATCATCACAGAAATACCAAAATCTACTAATTCAAAATGAAAATATTGTTTCTTTATTGTCATCTTCACGACTTATTTGGAGAAGGAGAGTTCGTTCTTGGATTTTTTTTCATCAAGGAGGGGATTTCCCTCCTTGTCTACTCCCACATTCTCCCATTCGAGGTAAGCTTTCAACATTTTCCCATTTACTAACCACTTGATACCTTTCTCCTCATCTTTTACCTCTATGGCTCCTTGGTTATAAACCTGGGTCACCAAATAAGGACCTCCCCACTTTGACCGCAATTTACCCGAAAATATATGTAGGTGGGATTGGTAAACAAGAACTTTTTATCCCACAAAAAAGTCCTTTTTACTATTTTCTTATCATGTTGGCCTTTTGTCTTTTCCTTATAAATTAGTGCAGTGTCATAGGAGTTGTGCCTAATTTCTTCAAGTTCTTGGAGTTGAAACTTCCTATGTTTCTTGGCCTCACTCAAGTTCATGTTCAAGTGTTTAATGGTCCAATGTGTTTTGAACTCAAGTTCAATCGGGAGGTGACATCTCTTTCCAAAAAGAATCCTCAAAGGCAACATGCCTATATGTGTTTTGTATGCGGTCCTATAGGACCAAAGTGCATCATCCAATCTATCACTCCAATCCTTTCTAGATGGGTTTAGCATCTTTTCAAGGATGGTCTTTATTTCCCGATTGGATATTTCTATTTGGCCATTTGTTTGTAGGTGGTAGGAGGTGGATGTCCTATGGGCCACTCCATATATTTTGAGCAATGCCCCCTTAGTTCTATTGCAACAGTGAGTACCTCTATCACTAATGATGGTTTGGGGTGTACCGAATCGTGAAAAGATGTTAGGTTAAGGAACTCATCACGGTTGCTGCATCATTTTTCTTTGTAGCTTTGGCCTCAACCCATTTTGACACATAATTCACCACCACTAGGATATAATAATTTCCATGGGACATAGGAAAGGGCCTCATGAAATCCATCCCTCACACATCAAATATCTCAACCAGCATAGAGACAACTTGGGACATCTCATTTCTGAATGAGATATTGCCCATCTTTTGGTATCTATCAAAGGCTAGAACGAATTCTCGGGTAATCTTCAACATGTTGGGCTAATAAACTTCACATTCCGCTACTTTCTTAGCGGTTCTTTTATACCCAAAATGTCCACCTATAGTGGAGGAATGACAAAGTCTAAGGATTAGCTCCACCTCCTCTTAGAAAACACATCTCCTAATATTTTTATCGGTGCAGTGTTTCCAAAGGTAAGGATCGTCATAAAAATATTCCTTCACCTAATTTACTAACCTATCTTTCCAGTTTTGATCAAAGTAAAGGGGGAAATCTCCCGTGGCAAGGTAATTCACTATGTCAGCATACCAAGGTTGGCTAGTTGTCACACCGAACAGTTGTTCGTTGGGAAATTCTTCCCGAATGTGTTCCAACTTAGCTTTTTCCTTAGTGGGATCTATGCTCTCGAGGGTCGGTAGTCTGCTTAAATGGTCAGCCACTATGTTCTCACTTCCCTTTTTTATCTCACCTCAATACCAAACTCACTCAAGAGAAGTACTCACCTAATAAACCAAGTTTTGTCTCTTTCTTTGTCATCGAGTGAAAAAGAGTGGCATGATCAGTATACACAATGAACTTAGTGCCTAAAAGGTACTTCCTAAACTTCTCAAGTGCAAAAACTACGGCCATTAACTCTTTTTATGTGGTAGAATAATTACGTTGTTCATCATTAAGAGTCACTGACGCATAATAAATGCACAATAGCAAAGCATTAAGTAGCTCATAAATAGTTATCAAGATATGGGCTTGGAAGCCTTAATCAATTGCTCCCAAGACTAAGTTTAGATACTAGAGTTATACTAAACAACAATAGCAATTCAAACATAAATTCAAGATGAAACAAAGATGAAAATGGTGGAACACTAGGGTTTTATGGCTGAAGAATTGAGGAGAAGAAGTTGCTGAAAAGAGAGAGGATAAGAGAGTATTTATAGTACAAAAAGTCAAAAAAGTATATCCGGGCAGTGATCCATCACGAGTCGCGACATGCAGAGTAAGCTGTTCCTAAATACCGTCTTCTTCTTGTCAAAGTGTAGTTGTCTCCTCTTCCCATCTTTAGGTCTTCATGGTCTTAAAAAATTAGTCGTCATGGTCTTCAAATCTTCGAACCATTACCTTGTCTCACAAAATCCTTATTAAAAGTGATAAGAGCGCTAAAGTCGCTCTTAACTCTCCTAATGGAATTTCAAGGTAAAATGGAGTATCCAAAGCACAAAAGCATGCCAAAATGAGTACAAAATATTCCAAAATCATCGGATAATATGTACATATCAAACCTCTCCACACTTGAACCTTACTCATCCTCGAGTAAGAGAAGATTCAAGAACACAAAGAATTTCAAATGTTCCCATCCTAATTCTAATATTCCTCCAATAAAAGCCTCACAAAACCCTCAATATCACAATTCCCAAAATTTTCTATCACACACAACCCTTATTCCTAATTCTACCCAAATATACCACCTATAAATTCCCTAATTCCCATAGAAACATTTCCTAATTCCGATTTGACAATCCCAAAATCCAATGGTATCAAGTGAGGTTAAAACTATGTCAAATTTTCAATTACGAACTTCACTTTATACCAATATATCAACCCAAAAATGAAGCATATCAAGAATGAAGAATTTAATACCTTGCTTCATTTTCCCCACTAAATTACCCAATCCCAAGATCATGATGTTAGACTACCTGATCATCCAAATGCTAACCGCAACCTAATGACTCCAACGCCGATAAATGAGTGGATATTTAACCAATTATTCTCTTTTTATCTTTTTTCTTAGGAGCCCTTTAGGGGTTTCATCATACCCACAGATCATGTTTCTTTTGGCTCACATCTCACCCACACATTTAGCCTCTCATTTTTTCCTAGGCCGCCCTTTCGGGTTTTTGGCCTATCCGGGCCCCCAATGTTACCTAAATTTCCCTATCGGGTTTTCAACTTAGCGGATTTTCTTTTTTATTTTTGTTCCTTTCATTTCTATTTTTTCTATTTTCCGTGTTCTTCCAATAAAAAATAGCCAAAAATTGTTTTCCATGTCAAATTTACTAAAGCATCAGAATGCAACCAAACAGACCTTCCAAAAATAACAAAAATATCCAGAATATCTAAATCAAAATCATCCCAAAATGAAATAGTGAATGATAAATTCCCTACCCACAGCTGAACACTACATTGCCCTCAATTGATCCAAAACATGGCAAAACACAACATATAAAAGTGAGGGGGGAGGGGGTTATGAAAAAGAAATATGCTCATAATCACTACTGTGATGATGAACCACCATCTCTGGAGCAGCGTTGTCTGAACTGGGTCATCTATTCCTCATTCCAGCATCACCGCTCCCTGTGCCTCTCCGCTCCTGGATCAGGGCCCGGGGTGCCCATGTGCGTCTGAATCCTGGATGAAAGAAGGTCAATCTCCTCATCCATCTCTATAAGGCCTAACAAGACGAACATGGTAGAGTCAAATATCATGCCTTCTAGTCTGGAGTAGAAATCTGGGGGCGGCTGCTGAAACTTGCTATGGGCATAGTCCTCCTGCATCAGGTCTGGCTGTTGCGGCAGTGGGGAGGTAGGTGGAGAATATGGTGCATCCTGTGATGGAGCCTGGCTATGAGGAAGGGCGCCTTCATCATTATGGACTGGGATGTTGTTAAGATCCCTCAGAAATCCCTACCGGCACTCAGCATCTGACTCTATTGCTAAATTAGCCACTGGAGTGTCCACCTTCAGCTTCGTACGCTGAGGTTGTGGAAGCTTCATGAAAGTAACACCATAGGCCCTATATAACCAATGGAATGCTGCTGGATCGGTCGTGGCCCAGATGAGGTGAAAGTTGGCCATCTGGGCCAATGTGATGGGTAAGAATCACCCCTACCAAGTCAGTGAAACCCCGGAGGTGTGGTGAAACCCAGTTGCTCTGCAAGGAGGGTGATCATGCCCCCTACTGATATCTCACCCTTGTCCTTCTTTGCAGCATCAATAAAATTCGCAACCCATAAATCAGTCCAACCTCCAAATCTGGTCCCTTCGCTAGTTAATTCCCACCATTAGAAAATTTCCCCATTCGGCACATTCTTCGCTTCAGCCCGACAGAACAGAGTGGTGGAGAAGAGGCGATGTACATACCGAAGAGCAGGGTGGATGATCACATTGTTCTTGTCCCTCACATTGCGCATCTTCTTGGTGATGGTGTGCCAGAATAGAAATTTATACTCAATGGTGGGAGTATGGGCCTTTGGTTTATCAAACCTCGCCCAGAGCTTAGCTCCATCCCAACCAAATGCCTCCTTAATCTCTGAGAGGCTCATCTTAATAGATCTGTCATTCAAGTGAAATCGAATGTACCTCTCGCAGGGTATGCCATCTCTCTCAGTATATGCCCTCACCGTGGACAAGAACTCCAAAGTGTACCTCGGGTA
Source organism: Rubia tinctorum (assembly GCA_032355605.1). Lineage (NCBI taxonomy): Eukaryota > Viridiplantae > Streptophyta > Magnoliopsida > Gentianales > Rubiaceae > Rubia > Rubia tinctorum. Next base: position 5,687 of record JAULKM010032074.1, on the reverse strand, counting down.
AGTGGGCGCACCTCTTGATAAGAATCCCCCCATTCCTACCTTATCAAGGAGGCATAAAATCGGCTCATTCAGGTGAAGGGTATCCAATTCACTCTTATCTGCAAAATATGTCTCCCGAATCTTCCTCGAAGTCAATATGTCCCACCGGCATACATAGGCACTAGTGATCCGGTGCAAACCCATAAACTTATCCGGAGTAAGTGGTGTTGTCTCGGTCACCGATGGAGGAGGTGGAGGTGGGGCAGAAGGACCCGTCCTTGGAGGAAATTTTCTGTCTCCATTTTGGGCCCATAACTATTCAAATAACAAACAACATCAGATGCACAAGAATATAGTGACAAAAATTATGTAATCATCTCCAAGATAGTACTCACATATGGATAGATATCAAAACATCATTATAGAAATGAGCAAGCACATTCAAAATGTTGTAGTCAATAGATTACCATCATCAAAAAGCTACTACATAATGCCAAAATACTTATATGTCCATCCCTTTCATCAAGAACTCATATGGAAATTATTGTACTAATAAGAACTACCACAATAATGACAATTAGCAACGACATCATATGGAAATTATCTATTGTCAAAGAGTCAACAACGTCCACAATATTGTACTAAGAACACAGCCAAAATCTAAACATAGTCACAATATTAACCACAACACAAGCCTAGCCATACATTCCAACCATTTTGTTCTCCAATACAAAAACTAAACTAGAAAAATCAAGTTCTACTATTTTTGTCACCTAACATAACCACAATATGAACAATCAAAATCCACAACATAATATTCCATCTATAATTCAAGAAATCCACAAATTAACATATTCACAAAAATCCATAAATTCAATCAAATTCATAATTTAAGAGCCAAGAAATGGAAAAATGTACCAATTAGATGCCTAAGGTGATGAATTAACTGAGCCCACGAGAATTTCTAACTCTAACCACCCACAAATTTGAAATCCCCAAATGCTAGGGTTTCGAGCTCCAATTTATTGGTGGAATTTGAGGTGAAATGGATGTGAATTCATGTGGGGGTAGTGAGGGGAAGGGTTCCAACCGGTTTAAATGGTTAATTCCAACCGGTTTTTGTGGTTTGGTGGCAGAGGGGCGGTAGTGGATGGGACGGGCGGCAGTGAAGGATGGAAGCTATTGTGGAAGACCAAAAAAATTATGGGGTTCTGCCATTTTTTTCCTTATAACTGCAGTGTTAAGAATTGCGATGACACTGTCCCGAGTCACGACGAGTAGGTTAACAGACTCTGAGAGGTCAAACCAACTTCGCACTTGCGACAGACATGTTGTGAGTCATGACATTTAGCTCCTGGGACTTGTCACATTTTCAAATATCTTATAATTTTTTTCGCAATCGTGACAATTCTGTCGCGACTCACGACAGATACATTATGACTCACGACAAAATGGAACTAGAAGTTCACATTTCCAAAAAAAAAGATTTTAGTCACTATCATAATGCAAAGTCACAACTCACGATCAAATTGAACTGGGAGTTGGAAATTTTAAAATTTGCCCCTGATTTTTATCGCGCTCGCGAGAATCCTGTCGCTACTCACGAGGATGTGTCGTGACTCGCGACACCTCCTTCATGACTTGAGAATTTTTGGACCTGGGAGTTCAAATTTTTAGAAACTTTTTCTGATTTTGGTCGTTAGCATGATAGGCTTGTCGGAACTCACAAAAATGATGCTAGGAGTTGTCAAAATTGCATGTTCGTCACGACTTATGGCATAACTGTCCCGACTCGCAACAGAGAGGGTCTCCCATACTTGCAAAAAAATTCCAAAGTTACCAACTTCCAAGCCTTTCTTCCCTTATTATTTCCTTCACACCTTCATCTATCTAATGCAATGGATTTCAGTTGGTTTCAAAATCATGTCAAAATGCACCCGTGAATATATTAAGACAAAATAATAACACTAATCATAAAAACTTAAACCGAAACAACATAAATGACAACCCGAATGATCAAAACTAAATTTATTTAACGTCGTAAGCACGAATTACCTCCCTTCTTGGGCTTTACTCACCAACTGGATCAAGAAGATTAACATCTTCTCCTTTTTCTGGCACAAAATTTCATGGTAAAGTTTCAAATGTTGTCCATATACCTTGAAGGAGTTGGACTTAGCTTGATCTAATATTTCCCCCTCACCATGTGGAAAAACCTTTACTACTTCAAAAGGACCAATCAACCGAAACCTCAATTTACCGGGAAATTGGTGAAGAAGGGATTGAAATAGGAGGACCTTTTAACCTACGTCAAACTCCTTCCTATTGATCATCTTATCATGCGAAGTCTTTGTCTTTTCCTTGTAGATTTTGGCATTCTCATAGGACTCTCTTCTTATCTTCTCTAATTCTTGCAATTGCAGCTTCCTATGCAAACCGGCTTCATCTATATCAAGGTTGAATTTATCGATTGCCCAATTAGCTTTGTGCTCTATTTCTACTGGTAAATGGCATGGCTTTCCAAAGATCAACCAATATGGTGACATACTAGTCAGTGTCTTATACGCCGTTCTATATGTCCACAATGCATCATTTAACCGAGAACTCCAATCCTTCCGATTAGGGTTAACCATTTTTTGAAAAATGAACTTGATTTCCCTATTGAAAACGTTGGCCTGGCCATTGGGTTGTGGGTGATGGGCGGTGGATGTCTTGTGAGTAGCACCATACTTCTTCAAAAGTGCCTCAATTGTCCGATTGCGAAAATGGGTGTCACGGTCACTAATCAAGGCTACGAGGGACCCCAAACCAAGAAAAGATATTATCTTTCAAGAAATCTGCAACCACTTTAAAATCATCAGTCCCAGTAGGTTTTGCTTCAATCCACTTTGCCACATAATCAATGGCAAGACGAATATATTTAAAGCCAAAAGAGTTAGGGAAAGGTTCCATAAAGTCAATGGGCCAAACATAAAAAAAATTAACAATATAGTATAGGCTTTTGAGGCATCTCATTCCCAGAGGAATATTTACTACTTTCTGACATTCATCACAAGCTTTGCAAAAAGTGTATGGATGTTTATTCAATGTAGACCAATAAAAACCACTTTCTAGGACTTTCCTAGCGGTCCTCTTTGCTCCAAAATGACCACCACATGCATACGAGTGACAAAAAGCAAGAATTGAATGCACTTCATTATCGGGGATATATCTGCTAATGACTTGATTAAAACAATGTTTCCACAAAAAAAGATCATCTCACACATAATACTCAGCATCACTTTTCAGCTTTTCTTTTTGAGCCTTTGTAAAACTGGGAGGAAATTTGCCAGAGACAAGAAAATTCACAATGTCAGCATACCACGGTTGAAGGTTCCCAACTGCAAACAATTGTTCATCGGGGAACTTCTCCCTTACATGATCCGTCATTGGTGACATTACCTCAACTATTTGGCATGGAACCAACCAGCTCAAATGATCGGCTCCGTACCCTTCTTGTCTCAGACCTCCAAGTTAAACTCGCTCAAAAGAAAAATCCATCAAATCAATCTCAGCTTGGCCTCTTTCTTTGTCATCAAGTGATGAAGTACTGCATGGTCAGTGTACACAATAACTTTGGTACCGAGCAAATAAGATCAAAACTTTTCTAAAGAGAATACCACTGCAAGCAATTCGTTTTCCTTGGTGGAATAGTTCCTTTGGATCTCATTGAGATTCATGGATGCATAGTAAATGGCATTAGGCATTCTCACCACTCTTTGACCAAGCACCGCTCCAACAGTGTAATCACCTGCATCACACATAATCTCAAAAGGCATGGACCAATCCGGGGGTTCAATAAACCTTTCCTTCAATAAATTGAAGGACCCTTTACAAGCCTCGTCCACAAAAAATTCACCCTCCTTTTGCAATAACTTGCACAAAGGAGATGCAATCTTGAAAAAATCCTTGTGAACCGGCGGTAAAATCCCGCATGACCAAGAAAAGAACGCACTTCGCGCACATTAGTAGGATAAGGAAAATTTTGAATTATGTCTATCTTTACCTTGTCTACCTCAATACCCTTAGAGGAGACAATGTAGCCTAAGACAATTCCTTGTTCTACCATAAAATGACATTTCTCGGAATTTAACACAATATTAGTATCAATGCAATGCTTAAGAACTTGTGGTAAATTTTCTAAACAATTGTCAAAAGAATTACCATGAACACTGAAATCATCCATGAATACTTAAAAAAATTCAAAAAATTATGAGAAAATGCTTACCATACACCTTTGGAAAGTAGTAGGGGCATTACATAGCCCAGAAGGTATGTGCCGGTAAGCAAACGTACCAAAGGGGCACGTGAATGTTGTCTTCTCTTGGTCCTCCGGGGCAACGACCACTTGAAAATAACCCAAGTACCCATCCAAAAAGCAATAATAAGGGTGATTTACAAGCCGCTCAAGAATTTGGTCAATGAACGGTAACGGGAAGTGATCTTTCTAGGTTGCCGCATTTAGCCTTCTGTAGTCAATGCAAATGTGCCACCCGTTTTGGATGTGAGTCGGCACCACTTCACCCTTGTCATTCTCAACCACTGTCACTCCACTCTTCTTTGGCACCAATTTTGTTGGGCTCACCCATTTGCTATCCGAAATTGGATAAATCATCCCGACTTGAAGCAATTTGAGAATTTCCACCATCATCATAGGTGGATTCAAATGACGTTGAGGTTGTTGCACGGGTTTCACATCATCTTCCAACAAGATTCAACACATGCAAGTGGATGGGCTTATACCTTTGATGTTGAAAATAGTCAATCCAATTGCTTCCTTATTTTCCCGCAAAACCACCATGAGCTTCTCCTATTTCTCTTGGGTGAGTTTACTCGAAATGATGATCGGAAGTGTTTCCCCATCCCCAAGAAATGTATACTTGAGATCATTTGGCAAAGGTTTAAGCTCAATCACCGGGGCTTTCACCATTTATGGAAAGAGTTCCGGTTTCTTGGGATTCCTCTAAGGGTAGAGGAGAAGGGTTCGAATTCATCTTTTGAACCTCATTCAAGTCCTTAAATATTTCCTTCCAGTTAGTACTCATAGAATATACCTTGTATGCATCTTGACCATCACATTCTAGAGCAACTAGCAAGGAATCATCACCACTTAATTTAAAATTTTCTTGCACAACATCATCTACAACATCTAAAGAATGGCAAGAATATTCTTGATTAGGATACTTCATAGAGTCATTTATGTTAAAATATACTTTAATCCCATCGAATTCCATGGTGAGGGTACCATTATGCACATCAATCATTTTCCTAGAAGTTTTCAAAAAGGGCCCCCAACAAAATCAGAGCGGCATGTTTATCATGCTCTCTATAAAGTACATAGAAATCCAAGTGTAAAATTAAGGAATCCAGCTTAACCAACACATCTTCAACAATACCCTTAGGGTATGCACTAAATTGATCGGCTAATTGGATAACCACCCCGGTTTTATGCAACGTACCCAAATTGAGGCTTTCATACAAAGAGTAAGGAATCACATTTATGGATACACCTAGATCAATCATGGATTTTTCAAAGTTTGTGTTTCCTATCATGCAAGGGATGCTAAACATGTTGGGATCGATACATTTAGGAGGTAACTACCTTTGACACAAAGCGGAGACATGCTCATTTTCCCCTTTCTTTAGCTTATTTTGGCTCTTTGCTTTCT
>JAULKM010032043.1:0-13611 GCA_032355605.1 Rubia tinctorum | reverse complement strand
CCTCCTCATAGTGCCTATCCCTCAACATATAGCAAGATTTGGTAGGATGGTCGGAATGACAAATCCCACAAAACATTTCTCGTTGAGCCTCTCTTCTCATCATGAGTTCCCTCAATGTGAGATGTTTCATATTTTTCTAATTTTTTAAAAAAGGTTGGAATGATATTGCAAGAATTCTCGATAAGAATTTACCAAGAACTCAAGCAATACTTACTCCAAACAAAAACAGCCAAAAAGAAAAGGCAAATAAAAACAACTAGCACATACACACATATAATATGCCCAAACACTTAAAAATAAATGCCTCTTCCCCGGCAACGGCGCCAAAATTTGGGTGGTCGTCGTCGTACCCCTCATAGATACAATTTATAAGCCATTTTTGCTTACTAAAAACAATTAAGTAAATAGTGGAAAGTCGGGGTCGTCCACATATAAGAGGTATATTCCTAAGGGTTTACACATATAAGGGTGCATATATGCCTATATATAGATATATACATACATATAAAAGCATGTAAAGAGGGGGGTTTTTGTGTTGGTTTTTCTAAGTTATGAAAGTAAAGACAAGATAACTAGAAAAGTTAAGTAACTATGATAATCATGCAACAAACTAATACAAAGATACAAAAACTACAAACAATAAACCTTGGGGGCAATAGATTTCCGCTTCCGAACCTATTATTTATCCTTGAATCCATAACCTATTCACTACTTTAACTACTTGTTCTGAAGATAAATCTTCCACCCTTCTTTGATAGTAGTTTACAATAGTGAATTCGGCATCTCTAACTAAACCTCACTAATGACTCCTTTAGTCGTTCAACACCTAAAAGTATCTCATTAATAACATTAAGCATGAAGAATCAACAACCTTGGTAACACTTAAAAACACTACACCGTGTTTAAGCATTGAACCAATTCATATATTTACACAAGATTAGCCAAGAACGTTCAACGTTCATAAACTTCTCCTATTTGCTACAAAAAACAAACATGATAAAAGAATTCGACATTATCACATTATCTAGCATTCATCAAATCATCAACCATATTAGAAGCTCTAATTCATGCTCTTGGATTTCATATCAAAGAAAGGGAGAATTAGCTACTTTCTCCAAACCCTAACACATAATCATACAAGCAATTCATATAATCAAACTTCCAACACCATTAATGGATTCATCAACCAAATTTAAGCACAACAAATACGCAATAGAGAAAGCATTAAATAGATATAAATGATTCTCAAGACATAGATAAGGAAGCTTCAATCCATTGCTCTCAAGGATATTACTACCCTAGATTACTAAAACACATAACTAATCTATAAAAACTAAGAAAAGAAAGAAGAATAAATTAGGGTTTGAAACCCAGAAAATTGCAGGAAGGAGAGAAAAAGTATGCTGAAAAGAAAGAATAAAGTTGGTATTTATAGTACAAACAAGGAAAGACTTTCTGGGCACCCGTCTGTCGGGACTCGCGACGAGAACATCGCGGATCGGGATAGAGCCTAGATTCAACACCTTGATTTCTTTCTTCTATTTGTCTTAAGTCCTTCTAGTCTTCAAAGCTCAAAAGAAAGTCTTCAAATCTTCAAAGATAGTCTTCAAAGTCTTCAAAAATTTTCCTTATCACAAAAAAATCCCCTAGAAGAGTAATAAAAGCGTAGAGTCGCTCTTAACTCATCATAGAGAATTCCAAGGCAAAATGCCACACATAGAGCACAAAAGTGAATCCAAAAGTCCCTAAATAACTGTATAAAATGGACACACCATTTGTGTTATAGATGGGAAATGGGTGTTAGTGCTGAACTTTATTGACTTGAAATAGGGTGGGGGGAAATTTTAGTTCAAAATTTTGGTTGAAATATTCATCTCCTGCTGAAATTTTCAGATTGATCGACGTCGGTCGTTGTTTGGTTTTAGTCTTGTTCTATGCTAGAAAACTGCGACGTTGCACATAAGATCCATAGTCTAATTTCTGTAGAGTGTTGTAAAATACTTGGTTTTAAGATTGCGGCCCTTCTGCCGACCAGTTTATGCCCAAAGCAGAACAACATTATCGTCAAAATTTGAATTAAAAAAATGTTATCTCCAATTTTTCATTTTGACCTCTTCTACTTTCTGGGAGACCTACATGTAAACATAAAAATGTATTCTGGTTGTCCCAAAATCGATTCCGATCTTCCAGAAAATAAACTTTGTAATCCCTAATCAAACTTATAATAACCGAGAGTAATAAAGAAACTAGTCTAATTCCACATTATTTCCACAAGTTATTCCCAAATGACCCTTGTATACTTATAAGCATCTACCAACTATCAACTTCTCCCACTTTCTTGGAGAGACTTAAGTGCAAAATTGAAAAAAAATTCACCAGTTTTCCCGCACTCGATTACGATTGTCCCGAAAAGAAACTTTGTCACTCACAACTTATACTAACCGATGAATGACCCTTGTATACTTATGAATAATCATCTACTATATACTACATCATGTACTGGCACTTGATAAAATTTGATAGGGAGATTTTTACTTCCAATTTATTTCATAAAAAACATAGAATATAAATTTTCATTTGATTCTATGTGGTGGAAATTATCATTTTCTTAACGTTGATAGTAAGGGTATTAATGTAATGCTAACAAATGACAAACGATTACCCTGTTTTGCGCTTGTCTTAGAAAGTACGCCTAATCTCCATATTAAACATTTGCCTTAACATTCGGGTGCACAGTTCTGAACCGCAGTGAACATGCGATGAAGTTTGGGCGATTGTGTAATTTTTGTTAAGTTTTGTCAACTGCCTGAGAAGATTTTGGTCCCGTTCAATTGACTAGTGCATGACTGAATCATAACATTGTGCTCTTGACTTGGTGAATTTAATACGGGTATCTCCAATTTTGCCTTTTTGACTACTTCCACAGATACTTCCACAAGATCTTCTGATTTGCATACTTGTAAGTAATCATATACAATTAACTCTAGGTCACGTGTTAGCACTTTAAAAAAATTGATGGCCGGAATTTTGTTATGTTTTTAATTCATAAAAAATAAAGAATGTGTAATTTCGTCCAATTCTATGTGGTGGAATTTATCTTCCTAATTAATAACGCTCATAGTGAGGGTATTAATAGAATACTAATAAAAATGGGAGAAGAATAACCCGGTTTGTTGATGCCTAAGTCGGAACAACATGTTTGTGACAATGTGATTTAGAATCTTGGGTATCTTCAATTTCACATATCATCCTTCCCCACCATGTCGGAGAGACCTAATTGTAAAAACAGAAAAGTTCACTGGTTGTTTTGAAATAGATGCCACTCGAATTGGACGTTAATAAAGTTCATGGATGTTCATAAATTTCAAATAGTAGTATCTAATATATTGTCAACCGTTAATAAGATCAATTATGTTTGTTTTGTTTAAATGTTGTCCCAGTTGCTATACTAGTGGGCAAAAATAGTGAGGCCCATTTTATGTACTGCCGACGTCGGTAATAGTTCGGTCCATTCTAGCATATCACGATTGACATGCGACGTCACAGTTGGTCACACACATGCTAGTGGGCTAAATTGGTGAGACCCACGGTTAGAGTACCCAATATCATTCAAACATCAGTTTACTCTTGATAAGATCGAGTGACTTGCGACGTCGCATTTGCCAAGATAGAATTCACAACGCTTCGTAACTACTATATATGTGGAGCCCACCTCATACATCACTTTAAACATTCAAGTTTCCCTTAAATTTCAAAATCTCCTAACCCATCTTCTCAATGGTATGGTTTCAACATGTGGTAACATTACTTTTGTTTTTGAATTTATCATTGAAATTTAAATTTATATGGTATGTGAATGTGAATGTGAATGTGAATGTGAATGTGAATGTGAATGTGAATGTGAATGTGAATGTGTTATTTGCTTCATGTTTTGAAGTTTCTATGGATTAGGATTCTAGGACTAGGTTTTAGGGTGTTAGAATGTGGTTTTTTTTTGTCTTCCCCTGTAAATGTGGCCCAAATATTTTGGTTTGGAATCTTTCTTTTTACCAGTTTTATGCTTTTGTTAGTGTATACCCTTTGCATGAACGTGACATTGCTTGTACATCAAGCGAACTTAGGTTTGAGCAACTGTAATGCGTTGCACATTCATATTTTCTATAGTTTAGCTAGTATGAGACGTCGTACTCTAATCGGTTAACCAATCGGTATTACCAAATCATATGCGACATCGCTCTTAAATTTTGAATTCATAGATTAATTGAATTGATTTCAATCGAATCTTTAAAATATAAATTTTAAGAATCATGGCTATCAGTGCTTGTTCGAATCATTACCCGATTGAGGTAATCATTCTTATGTTTATATTTAATTTGCCTTTTCATTTATTACTTTTATTCTAATTTAATTTATAATAATTTTGGCCAACACTGATCCATAGCGATTATGATGATGACCGTCAGCGGACTACATTTGAGCGATATCGTTTCGCATTTTTTCCACACATTGACTTAGACAAATTTAGGGGCAATTCCCATTCTGGTAAGTAATCACCGTTACACATAAATTTTATTGTCAATGAAATTTTTATATAAATTATTTTCATATTTACTGTACGTAGTTTTTTTTTATAAATTTCAGTACGTGCCTAGCCATATTGTTGAGCTTCTGCCACTGTACAAGTTGCCTATTGTTCTCAGGTGCAACGAAAGGTAGTACCACATGCATTATTCGGAGAAACGAATGATGAAAAACCTGACGCCGAAGGGTCTTAAGCAGTTTCTTGATGCTCAGGAACTCAGGGTTGGAGTCACGCTTTACTTCGAACTGGTCAGTGGTGTCGGGCTTGTAGTGTTTATTGTTGAAGTTCTTGCCTATTAGATACAAGTAGTTGTTTAGCCTACACTTGATCTGGACATTTATATAAAACAAGTTCATTCGCATTTGGAACAATATTTATTTTTTTGTACTGTAATCTTAACACTTGAAATAATCATCTGTCTGCTGAATGTTATTTTAATGTTTTTTAATCCTTAATATTTAACCTAACATACGGAAAAAGTTTTAATAGTAGTATCATTAATGAAACTGAAAAAGACTTATGTGTAATGAATAATTTGTTTCAATTAGTCTGAAACTAGCAAATTGTTGTTGGGAACAAAAATTTAAATAAATTTGAACTAGTTATCGGCTGATTGGTGGGATGAAATTGTTAGGCTCATGTAAGTCAACGACCTTGGTAAGGGGTCGACACGATGTCGTCTTAACCGACACTGGTGCGACGTCGCACTATACGTGGCAGACTTCAAAATGCTTCAAAATGGCGTTGTTCTGGAACAAGTATAAATAGGGGGACCCTAACAATCAGTTCAAGCTGCCCTTCACAAGTTTCTCGCAAATTCCAACAGTCTACCCCCTCCCTCCCCTTCTCTCTTAGAAAAAGGTATGATTTTTCTAATCTCCTAGCACCTAATTTTTGTAATTGATGCCTTACATTGTTGGATTTGTTGTTTGTGAATATGTTAGGTTTTTTAGTTGTATAGCTTTTTCTCAAATTTATAAGAGTGAAATTTCCTTGATTGTAACCGTAGGTAAGCTGTCTATCACCATTCTATTTGTGCGAGTATGGTGCGACATCGCAAATTCTTATTTCTAGTTGATCATTCTTTAGTATGAGATGTCGCATCTATGTCGATCTCACCCTCGGTATGACCAAAATATTACCAATGTCACATTATAACATCTAAGTTTACTTTGTAATTGCATATGTGACCTCGATCGTGTGTCAATTATATGTTCTGTTTTACCGACCACTTAACAATGCCGCATGTACATGTTGATGACACCACTAATATGGACCGACATCACACCCGTGACTCATTACCGACATCGCATCTTGCTTTCCATAGGCCAGTTCGCACATAACATTAATACTTTTCATGCAAGGCTAATGGCCGACGAAAGGTCTTCTAATCAGCCCCATTTCAGGTATTTTACCAATTTATATATACATTTACTAACACATCTTCACACTAAATAACAACTAATAATTTTTTATTTTTCGTGCAGTTCACCACACAACGGAGCAACCCAGAGCCTGTTTTCTTTGAACTTGAACATCATATGATGGTTGTTGATAGCCCACATTTTCATTGCACTCTGGAGCAGCAGAATTTTGGGAAAAGCCCAACTTTGGTAAGGCAATTGAAATTAATATTATTTTTACTAATTTTTTACACTTATAAATATAAATATATATATAATTATATAAGTTTCTAATGAATATAATTTTGAATGACTTAGTAGATCCCGAAGGACGTTGTGCCACAACTGCGGAATGAGAAAATCCCATGTTGTGCTAAGGTGATACGGGAAAAATGGCGAATGAACTACTCAGGGGGTGGGAAGATCAAGACCCTGTCCCCAAAGGGTTTTGGCGAGTTCCTTTCGGGAAACCGCCTACACATCAGGGACACTTTGTTCTTCGAGGTTAGAGAAGTTGGGGGCCCGATTGTGTTCAAGGTCATCATATTGCGAGCTGATTGAATAAATTTCTGTTTTGTTGGAACTTAAACAATTATTAATCAAATTTATGTTGTAATTGTTAGGATATTTTCGTGATCAGTACTGTTTCTATAATTATTTCACTACCTTATTTGAACAGTTTCACTAAGTTGTAAGGTGTCATGATTAAATTATTTCAATACCTTATTTGAAGATGCATCTTGGAACGGGGAATTTTTTATTTATTATGATTGAATTTGGTCAATGGAACCAAACTTATAAACTAAATCCAAAATTATGCGACGTTGCTATATGTCGTTGTCAATCAGCCAAACCGATCAAGAAGCGACGTCGGTCATGTCACGAATAACTACTTTTACTTGATCTGACCAACACTACCGACGTTGTACATACGTCGGTCATACTATTTACTTTGATTTTCACAATTATTTACCTCAGTTTCAATAAAACCAAGATAAAAATCAATTATTTACCTCGGTTTTTTTATAACCGGGGTAAAAAATATCTTTTACTTTGAAAAAAAAATAATCGAGGTAAAATAAATTTTCAACTCAGTTATTTGATGTTAGCCACAAAACTGAGATAAAATGGGCGAAATAATAGGTAACTTTTCTTGTAGTGTATGCAATTTAGTCTAATTTTCAAAAATTATTCTTAGGATTGGCTAACACAATTTAATGTTTTATATATCCATATCTCTTACCATATTAGTAATTTTTTCATCTCTTATCAATGTAAAAGTCTGTGCTACAACCGTATAAAATCTTAAATTCCAAAGTAAAAGTATGATACAAGAATATGGACCTTTCAAGTAAAAATGAATTCAAAATACTAAGAAAGAGATCATTGAAATTTGTTGGCAGACAAGGGTATATTTTAAGAAATATTTGCTCACAAAAGCATAAAGGAATCCTACCTCCATTTTATTAGCAGCATGAACACAACACAACAAAAACAAACAAATGATAGTCTAAACCTTGGAACATAATACAAAATTAATCTAGATCAATAAATTATCAAAAATTAACCAAACAAGTGACCTAAATAAAACATGACATAGGAGAGGACATACATGAACCAAATTTGTAAAGATTTTCACCACAATGTTGCTCAAGTAAATCCAATCATATCCTTATGAGTTGATCCTTAACTAATCAGAGTCGGATTTCCCACAATCACCAACTGCACTAGTCATACCATGATGGTCGGGCACCGGCTTGGGCTCCAGAGCGGGCTCAGACTGAGTGGCTTGTTTCCCCAGAAAATCTATCCTCCTATTAATTTCTTCTAGCTTGTTGACGACCTTTGCATATACATCTTTCACATCAGAAATGCTTAGGTTTCCAAGCTTTATAGAGCCCTCCAAAATACCCCTAATAAATCTAACAACCTCAATTTCTTGATTCAACTGCTTATTTATTTTGAGTTGCTTGTTCAACTTCTCAATCATCTGGTTCATAACGCCTTCTTGATTAACCATCCTCTTTGTCCTCGTTGTCGCTGGAATTTTCATGAATTTCTTGAGAACTTCATTAACATCTCTAGGGTTCTCTGGCCACATCTGTGGTTGTTCTTGATTTGGGCCAAAGAAAATAGCGCATGCCTCTACACCACAATGAGTACTCAGATCCTTGATTTTTTTTGCAATTCCTTTCATTCGGTTCCTGTAGGAGGCTTTCCTCTCTGCATTGTTCTCAATGAACGCAAGCTTTACTATTTTTCGAACCATTGCAGAAGGGAAATTTAGAAAGGAAAAAATGAATGTATCAAAAGGAATGGATTTGTGAATGTTTTCAGTGAGTTTATATAGAAATATTTTAGTACTTAAATTTTTTGTCCGTATAGATTTTGAGTTACAAAGATTATAGTAACAGTAAAATAGTAAGAAATTATTTAAATAAATTGATAAAAAAACATTTGCGAAGATTTTAGTAAATCATCAAGTGTAAATGATATTGATTCGATACGTTTCCCAAAGATATATATCAGATATTATTCTAAGTCACTAAATATAATTAATTTAAAGTTTATGATATCCTCGTAAAGATTATATATGTAAGGAAAATGTGTCGAACCAATACCATTCACACATGATAATGTTTAAAAATGTTTGTATATAATTTTCTATAATTTCAATTTAATTTAAAACTATATATTATGCATAACATGTGGTTTCACTAGTTATATTTTATTTACTTGATTCAAAGTGTTGGTGACATCTTTGAAAATTTTAAAGTTTAATATATTTTTATTAAATTACTTACATATAAAATTAATTAACTATATAGACCAAACGTTAGGCTTGTCCTCGTTTGGCCCAATATAAAATCAATATCTTTACTTAGTCTCGGATCTTTATTTTGTATCTTTAATTGGTCAAATTGCTGGTAATATGTCATATTAATGCATATTTAGGGAATGAATTCACCTTAAAAAAAGAAAATAAAAAAACGAATAATTGGGGGACTTATTCAAAACTTTTTACTGATTTGTTTGCCTTTGTAATTATTTAAATACAAATATTGTATTTAAATTAAATAGTAGAACATAAGTGATTTTGCTTGGATTTGAATAATTGAAAAACACCAGTAGAGAGCCTTCTATTAAAGGCGGCAATGGAAGGCGGTTTTGAAAAATTCGCTTAAAACCGCCTTAAAAAAAGACTTATGAGTTCCGAAGTGCTCCTAGATCGTGTTTTTCATTTTAAAGGCGGTACCAAATTAATTAAAGGCGGTTCTACCTTTAATGACAATCGATTAAAGTCTGTTCCGCATTTAGAACTGCCTTTATTTATGGTCTGGAAACACTTTTGAGTTTGGATTTCGAGTTCGGAAGTGCTATCCCGGGTCACATTTTCAATTCAAAGACGATTCTACATTTAGAACCGCCTTTAATGGGCCAAATCCGCCATTATTTTTTTGGCACAATCTATTTTTTTTTGTAATTTTTGTAAATTTTCATCATACACTGTCTGAGAAATTGATGGCCATGTGTTTCATCATACAATTAACTCTAGGCCACATGTTACATGATTTATTCATACAATTAACTCTAGGCCATGTGTTAGCACTTAAAAAAATTGATGGCTAGATTTTCGTTATGTTTTTAATTCATAAAAAGTCAAAAATGTATAATTTCGTCTGATTATATGTGGTGGAATATATCTTCCTAATTAATAACGCTCATAGTGAGATATTAATATAATAATAAAAATGGGAGAAGAATACCCATGTTCGTTGATGCCTAAGTCGGAACAACATGTTTGTGACAATGTGATTTAGATTCTTGGGTATCTGCAATTTCGTATATGGTCCTCCCCACCATGTTGGAGAGACTTAATTGTAAAAACAGAAAAGTTCACTGGTTGTGTTGAAATAGATAATGATCGAACATGACTTTAAAAAAGTTCATGGACGTTAATAAATTTCAAATAGTAGTATCTAATATACTTTCAACCATTAATAGGGTCAATTATGTTTGTTTTGTTTAAATGCGGGGCCAGTTGCTATGCTAGTGGGCAGGTTTGGTGAGGCCCATTTATGTACTGCCGACGTCGGTAATAGTTGGGTCTATTCTTGCATATCAAGATTGACATGAGACGTCCCAGCTGGTCAGACACAAGCTGGTGGGCTGAAATGGTGAGGTCCACAGTTAGAGTACCCAACATCGCTTAAACGTCAGTTTACTCTCGATAAGATCGAGTGACTTGCGACGTCGCATTTTCCAAAGCAGAATTCACAACGCTTCGTAATTACTATATATATGGACCCACCTCATTCATCACTTTTAAAATTCAACTTTCCCTCAAATTTCAACAGCCCCCAACCCATCTTCTCAATGGTATGGTTTCAACATGTGGTAACAGTACTTTTTTTTTGAATTTATCATTGAAATTTTAATTTATATGGCACGTGAATGTGTTATTCGCTTCATGTTTTAAAGTTTCTATGTATTGGGGTTCTAGAATTAGGTTCTAGGGTGTTAGAATGTGGGTTTTTGTCTTCCCCGTTAATGTGGCCCAATTTTTTTGGTTTGGAATCTTTCTTTTTGCCAGTTTTATGCTTTTGTTAGTGTATCCCCTTTGCATGAACGCGACGTCGCTTGTACTTCAATTGAACTTTGGTTTGAGTGACTGTAATGCAACGTTGCGCATTCATATTTGCTAGAGTTTAGCTAGTATGAGACGTCGCAATCTAATGGTTAACCAATCGGTATTATCGAATCGTATGCGACATCGCTCTTAAATGTTGAATTCATAGATTATTTTATTAATAGATTAATTGAATTGATTTCTATCTAATCTTTAAAATATAGATTTCCGAAATCATGGCTACAGTGTTGGTTTGAGCCGTAACCTGATTGAGGTAATCGTTTTAAATTTATATTTAATTTCCTTTTCTTGTATTATTTTTTTTCTAATTTAATTTATAATAATTTTCACCTATACTGATCTGTAGCGATTCAGATGGTAATCGTTCGCGGACTACGCTCGGGCAATATCGTTCCACCTTTTGTCCACACACTGACCTAGATGAACTTTGGATCAATTCCCATTCTGGTAAGTAATCCCCGTTACACATCAATTTTATTGTTAATGCAATTTTTATATAAATTATTTTCATGTTTAATTTACGTTTTTTTTCTTTTTAAAATTCAGTACGTGCCTTGCTAGGTTGTGGAGCTCCTGCCGTTGTACAAGTTCCCTGCTATTCTTAGGTGCAACTGAAGGGTGTACCACATGTATTACTCGGGGAACCGAATGATGAAAACCCTAACGCCGAAGGGTTTTAAGGAGTTTCTTGATGCTGAGGAACTCAGGGTTGGGGACACCCTCTACTTCAAGCTGGGAAATGGTGTTGGACCTGTTGTTTTTATTGTTGAAGTTCTTCCCTATTAGATACAATTACTTGTTCAACCTACACTTGATCTGAACATTTATATAAAACAAGTTCATTCGTATTTGGAACAATATATATTTTTTCGTACTGTAATCTTAACACTTGAAATTATAATCTATCTGTTGAATGTTATTTTAATGTTATTCAATCCTTAATATTATATCTAATATATGGACTAAGTTTTAATAGTAGAATCATTAATAAAACTTAAAAACACTTGTGTGTAATGAATAATTTGTTTCAATCAGTCTGAAATTAGCAAATTGTTGTCGCGAACAAATTTTTTAAATGAATTTGAACTAGTTATCAGCTGCTTGGTGGGCTGAAATTGTTAGGCCCATGTAAGTCAGCGACGTCGGTAAGGAGTCGACATGATGTCGCCTTAATCGACACTGGTGTGACATCGCACAATACATGGTAGACTTCATAATGGTTCAAAATGACATCATTCCAGAATGAGTATAAATAGAGGGACCATAACAATTAGTTCAACCTGCCCTTCACAAGTTTCTCGCAAATTCCAACATTTTCCTCCCTCCCTTCTATTCTCTCTTAGAAAAGGGTATGATTTGTCTAATCTCCTAACACCTAATTTTTATAATTTCTACTTTACATTGTTGGATTTGTTGTTTGTTAATGTGCTATGTTTTTTTGGTTGTATAGCTTCTTCTCAGATTTATGATAGTGTGAAATTTGCTTGATTGTAACCGTAGGTACTATGTTTTGGTATGTCTCCAAAGGGTTTTTTCTTAGTTTTATGTTGATAAAGCTTCAAATTTCCGGGTTTATGTGTTTCTTCCCGTAGCTTCCTCTGATATTCACAACGTCGGTAAGCTGTCTGTGACCACTCAATTTATGTGAGTATGGTGTGACGTCGCATATTCTTATTTCTAGTTGATCATTCTTCTGTATGAGATGTCGCATCTATGTCGATCTCACCCTCAGTATGACCAAAATATTACCGATGTCATGTTATGACATCTAAGTTTACTTTGTAATTGCATATGCGACCTCGATCTTGTGTCAATCATGTGTTTTGTTTTACCGATAACTTATCGATGTCGCATATACATGTAGATGACACCACTTATAGGGACCGACATGTACTAGCAACTCATTATCGATGTCGCACCTTGTTTTCCATAGGCCAGTTCACACATAACATTAACACTTTTCGTGTAATACTAATGGCTGGCGAAGGAACTTCTAATCAACCCCATTTTCAAGTATTTTACCAATTTACATATACATTTACTAACACATCTTCACACTAAATAACAACTAATATTTTTTATTTTCGTTTAGTTCACCGCACAACGTAGCAACCCTAAGCCTATTTTCTTCGACCTTGAACATAATACGATGGTTGTTGATAGCCCACATTTTCACTGTACTCCAAAGCAGCAGAATTTAGGGAAAAACCCAACTTTGGTAAGGAAATTAAAATTAATATTATTTGTTGCTAATTTCTTAGACATATAAATTTCTTAGACCTTGAACATTATAATTTCTTAGACATATATTCTTATACATTTATAATGTATATTTTTTTGAATGACTTAGTACATTTCGAAGGACGTTGTGCCACTACTGCCAAATGAGAAAATCGCGGTTGAGCTAAAGTGCTACGGAAAAAGTGGCGAATGAACAACTTAAGGGGTGGGAAGATTAAGGCCATGTCCCCAAAGGGTTTTGGCGTGTTCCTTTTGGGAAACCGCCTACATATTGGGGACACCTTGTGATATGAATCTCCTTGCGAAGACTATGAATTGTGGAATTTTAGATTTTTGACTAAACGAGAGATTTCGCAAACCCTAATAAAGTAAAACGAAAATTGATCCACTAATCCTTGGGATTGCTCAATTCTCGAGATAAGTTAAGCTAACTAGCTTGCATGATTAGTTAAAAAATTGAATGTATTGATATTTAATTAACCCGAAAGATTAAGCAACAATGAAGACGCTCGCAAGCAATGAGTCTAACTCAAATTCTTAATATATGATTGATAAAAGGTGTTAAATATCTTGGCCATACCCCTCCTTTTATAGGGATAATCTTGAACCAAAACCCTAATCACAAATGGAAATTGAATCGACTTATGGAAGGTTTATGAAGCTAATACCATATCTAACTAGAACTCCTAAAATAAATGGTAATCTACTCGAATTCTTCTCCAAGTAACCTTGAA
>JAULKM010032033.1:0-13612 GCA_032355605.1 Rubia tinctorum | reverse complement strand
TGCCGAATAGTAAATGATCGATCATCAAAACAGACAACAACATTTAAATCCCGAGTTAATTTGCTAATCGAAAGCAATTTTTTAGTGATGTCAGGCACAATAATCACATCATAAAGAGACACGGATTTAGAAATTCGAGAATTACCAACATGAGTAATATGGAGTTGAGAACCATTACCAACATATACGCGGGAAGAACCATGATAAGGTGCGACATTATCAACAGCAGCAGGGGACGATGCCATATGTTTTGTGGCGCCAGAATCGACAATCCACTTGGTGCCATTTTGTCGTCGATGATAAGAAAGGCCAGTAAATGTTGAATTATCACTCCTTCGACAACTAAAATGAGTCATATCCATAAAGGCAAAAAGAAATCAACAAAAATGTTGCCCAAATAGTGCCAGGAGCGTGGAAAAATGCGCGGACAGCAGCTGGCGCGTGAAGTATCGCGATGGAAGGAGAAGACGCACGTGTAACACACGCGTGTGCGAAGACGCGCTGGTATAGGGCGAGCTCATGAAACTCACACGCGAAAGCTGAAGTGCGCATTTCTGGCCTTGGGCGCGTGGATATTATGCGCCAGAAATTTGCTCAGCAGGAACGAAATAGTCGAAGGAAGTGATCGTTGCTTCTGGAACTTACCGGAGAGAAGACCTTTGAACCGAAGATGACACCCTACTGGACGGGAACGCTGCTGAAGTGGCCGGAGACGAATACGAAGCCACTGTCGGGATGTTTGGACGCAGAGAAATGGTCGCTGGAACTCGAGATGGGCGGCTGTGATAACGACGTTGGTGAAGCCCTTGACCGGCGGTGATGAGGACGATGGAAGACCGCCACTGAAGACCAAAACTAAACACTGATGGGTGAGATATCTGACACCGGTGATGACTCGGGAAGCCGAAGAAGAAAGCCGACGGAAGGGAGGAGCAGACTGGAGTCACCGGAACGCCAAAAAAATTAGCCGGAGAAGAAGGTAACAGGCCAGAACCGGAGAAGAAGGTAACAGGCCAGAATCTGGCTGGAAGTTTTACCGGAAACCGGTGGTTTTGGTCGGAAAGGGAAGGGAGGTGGCAAAAATTAAATTTAGGGTTTGGAATTTAGGATCAGAACTTGCTATGATACTATGAAAGAATGATTTCCCGTAATGATTATGATATTACTGAATGGAATAAATAGAGTACAAAAGGTAGATTAGGTCTAGTAGAACTCTAATCTAGTCATGAAGCTAATCTATAATCAAATCAAATCTAATCATCATTTTGACTTATTCTGACACCCTGTTTGGAAGAAAAAGGAATTGAGTAGTGTAGACATAAATGGTGGTAGTACTGAGGCTCTCTTTGGTGAAAATATTGCGTCTACCCATTTTAATTTCAATGGTGGTGTTATGGATGATATGCATGCAGAAGCCCTTGCCCAGATTGCTGTACAACGACAAAATCAAGCTCAGTCTGCTATAAAAAATAGGAAACCTCAATCTGCTGATAATATTAGTATGAATCAGTCCCCATTGAATATAGTGCATACCGATTCTGACAACTTAGTTACCCCTCAGCGTGCTCAAACTGATAAAAATAGGAGCATGGTCCAGTTCGGGAAAAAAATTCACCGTACTCTACTCACCCCCAAAGCAAGGCTACATACACTAAGACTTGTTCCACCCTGCCACCCATAGTGCTAAAACCATCAGCAACTCTCATCCTGAAGACGAACAACGCCCCTCAACCTTTAACAGATTCTCCCTTCTTGATGAAGAGCTTACGGATGATAATCCACCTGAAAGTATGTCAATTGTGGTAGTCTCGGCTGAAAGACACTGCAGAACAAATGGCTCAAGAACAGCACGGGCCCATCATGTAGCAGACCAGACTCCTCAGATAAACCTCTCAACATATCAATCATTGGAAACTGAGCAGGGGCTTTATCAGCCTACTACGGCATCCGATGTTACTTCCCAACAGTTGGAACTAGGTGTACAATTTCATCAAATCCACGACCTTAATGATGGATTGCATACTGAACTTGCCAGTAAAGTCAGAGAGGAACGTCTTCATCTTCAGCAAAATTCAGAAGAAATGGAGCCTGGTGTAACATCTCATGACGGAGAACTTTACTCGGAAGATGATGAGAAGTGGATGCTTTCTGCCAATTATGACCGAAGCTCTCATATTCAAGGCGGCACGGATGATGGATATGAGCCAAGACCTTACAAGACTGCTCCATCCTCACCAACGAAAGACTCAAACTGCATCACTTTCAATGACGACACAATAATGACCAAGCAGCAAAATCTTTCTATTATCCCTCATCTCATATCCTCTAAGCTGAAAGAAATCTCAGATTATAATTCTAGTTCTCCTTCTATGCAGGTTCAGGAGGCAAAAAACAAGAAAAACTTCAACTCAATATCCAGAATTAGGGATGTCGAATCAAATAATGACCAAACAACACAGGATCAAGGTGAAAACGACACCAGGAATTTCTTTGACACACCAAAGCGAAGTGCCAGGCTAGCCTTAAAAAATCATTCCAATGACAGTTAAAATACTTATCTGGAATGTTTGTGGGATCTCTACTTCTCATGCTAGGCTAAAGCGTTTGGCTAAAAAACTGAGGTTAGATATGCTAGCAGTAATCGAACCTAAGGGACATGATGATCAGAAAATACATTACCAAAAATATCTCGGTTTTAGGCACTCCTTGAATGCACAACACCAGAAAATATGGATTTTTCATTCGCATAGATTAGAAATTGAAAATCTCTGAATCTCAGCAATTTATGCATCTAAAATCCAGGATTATAGACACTAATCAGGACATACATACTTACATTGTTTATGCTCTTCACACTAGAGATGAGAGACTAAATCTTTACTCTCAAATTTCTACTATACCTGATGATAATTTGGCTATTTTGGGTGGAGATTTCAATGTCATCAGGGTTATTGAGGAATATTTAGGTCTCAGTTGCCTTAATCTAGGATCAATGATGGACTTTGATGAATTCATTATTAAAAACTCCCTAACTGAAATAAACACAATCGGGAATCAATTCACGTGGTGTAATAATAGGAATACTAATTCTACCTCTAAAAGACTGGATAGAATTCTAGGCAACCAGTGTTTTCTAAAGGAGTTCAACACCACATCAGTTCAAATTCTAAATAGAACATCATCGGATCACTCACCTATGCTACTAGAGATAGTTCAGTAAACACATCTCCTAAACAATTTAAGTTTCAGGAAATGTGGATGCTCAGGGCTGGTTTTCATGAGTTAGTTAAACAAAGCTGGGATATTCCTATTGAGGAACAAGGCCAAATGAGATTGATTCTCAAGTTTAAAAGACTAAAAGAGGCTATTAAAATTTGGAACAAAATGTGTTTGGCAATGTGAATGATAACATAAAAAATGGGGAAATTTTTGTTTCAGAGTTAGAGATTTTATATGACACTTCGCATGCCATATCTGATAGAATCAATCTGAACAAAGCAAGGGCAGAGTTAAACATGAGGTTGACAGAACATCATACATTCTTACAGCAAAAATCTAGGGCTACGTGGCTTAAAGATGGAGACATTAATACTAAATTCTTTCATAACTCACTTAAGGAGAAACATTCTAGGCTAGGAATATTAAAAATAAAAGATGATAATAACAACTGGATTCAGGGCCAGTCTATTATTGGAGAGGCTGTCAACTTCTTCAGTAATCTTCTTATAGATGAGAATTCTGATCCCACGGGTTTAGAATCATCTTTTCTGAGGTTGAAAATCAGAGAATTATGGCGCCTATATCTCTGGAAGAAACCAGAAGGGTTGTTTTCTAGTTGATCCCTTCAGCGGCATCGGGGCATTATGGTTACCCTGGAGCTTTTTATAGAAATTTCTGGTCCGTAATTCATTTAGATGTGTGGAATGCCATCCTTGAATTCCAAGTCGGGGTCCCCATCCCGAGAGCAATAGGGAGTACACATATTGCCTTAATTCCAAAAACAAAAACACCTTCATCCTTCTCTGAGTTTAGACCTATTAGTCCATCTAATTTTATTAATAAATTAATGGCAAAAATCATGGTGGATAGGATAAAACCGGTTATGAGTTCTATTATATCAGAAGAGCAATATGCTTTTCTAACTAATAGGGACATTGCTGATAATATCCTACTAATGAAGGAAGCAATTAGGCTGATAATATCCTACTAATGAAGGAAGCAATTAGGCTCTTGGATAAAAAATCAGAATCCATTAATTTAATTCTAAAATTAGATATGATGAAGGTATTTGATAGAGTTTCTTGGACTATTCTTAACACTTTGTTGCTAAGACTAGGGTTCCATGGGCATGTAGTGAAGCTGATTATGAATAATTTAAATGCGGCATGGTTTTCTGTGATGGTAAATGGCATTCCTCATGGATTCTTTAAGCCCAAACGAGGCCTTAAGTAGGGGGACCCATTATCTCCTTTCTTGTTTAATATTCTTACTGAAATATTAACCAGGAATGTTAAACTACAATTTTAAAATGGGAATCTTAGGTATTTCAGAACTCCACAAATCCAGGTCCCTCTCACACAACTCTCTTTTGCCGATGATACGGTTATTTTCATTAAGGGAACAAAAAAACCCTTAGCAATTTGATGTTATTTGTGAATACATACCAAAGGGCTACTGGTCAGAAGATCAACTTTGCCAAAAGCTCATTTTACTCAGGAAAACTGAGTTCGGCAAAGATGGATCAGATTAGAAGAATTACTGGTATCTCTCAGGGAAACATTCCTTTCTCTTAGTTAGGAGTGACAATTTACAAGAGGAGAAAGAGGAATTTGTACTTCTATGGCCTTCTAGATAGGATTAGGGATAGGATAAATAATTGGAAAAATTGTTGGATGTTCTCGAGTGGTAGAATTATCCTAATAAAACATGTTTTAATTGCAATACCCCAGCATATATTACTGCCCCTACTACATACATAGTCGGTAAAATTGAATCCATTCTTAGTTATTTCTTATGGGGGAAAATGCTACATGGTCTAAAGGCACTATATTTCTTGGGATAGGATCTGCTATCCAACCCAAGAGAACGATCTAGGGATCAGGAAAAATCCAAACTATCATAGACTCCTTTTCAATGAAAATCTGGTAGAAAATGCAGATAGGTAAATCACCATGGGCTAAATTCACGTGGGCTACTCCGGAATCACGGACAACCTCGGAAACTTGGTCCAAGTGTAGGAATGGCATGGTCAGGGCTGAATTGAATTCCCAAGTTGTAATTGGAAATGGAACTCTAGTTTTTGGGTAGCAAATTGGACAAGGAAGGGACCTCCAATGGATTATTGGCACTCTTCTGATCCTCATTTTCATTCCTTACAGGTTAATCAATTTCTAGATAATGCAAACATCTTTATTTCTTTTTTCCAGAATTCATTACCTCAGGATGTCTTGCATGCATTAGATAGAAATATTTATCTAACTTCTCACAGGGATAAGTCAGTGTGGAAACAAGAGATAGTAGGAGATTTCATTGTGAAATCGGCCTATAACTCTCTAAGGCTGAGGAAAAATTAGTTACCATCTCTACAAAAGGTATCCCTATTCGAAGACCTACAGTCTGGTTGGATTGATCACCCAAATTTTTGGGGAGTAATTGATTAGGGTGACCAACAACACCATCAAGGTGGTCAACACTACAATCGACCACCCCAAAAACATACCTGGGGAATGAAGTCCTGGAGACTAGCCAAGGCGGAAGTTCTAGTGTTAAAAAATAGGAGCTCTTGCAATTTTTGACGATTTTTGCAAAGAATACTGAGCAATTCTGTGTTGAAACTTACTCAAGCATCTAGAACTTGGGAACTCAAGTGCGCCAACTAGCACCATTTGTTAACCATTTGGAGGCTAAAGAGTCAAGAAAACTTCCATCGTAACCGGAGTTGAACCAGAGGCAAAGTCTGAGTGCCATCACCTTGAGAAGTGGCAAAGATGTGATTAATTTGGAGAAGGAGATTGTTGAAGAGAAAAAGGCAGAAAAGGTGTCCAATTAAGAAGTTTTCATGGGGCGAGAGATCAAGGAGAGATCATCCAAGGGCTAGAGTCTACAACCGAGCCACCACTACCCACACATTTGGTCCCAAAGCCAACGGTTCCAACAATTGTCCTGAAACAACCTTTTTGCATTATTTAAGGACAAGTGGTGCAAGGACAACAACAAGGCCATCTTCGAAGTCTTTCGTCCATGTGAGGTAAACATTTCTCTTTTTGAGGCTATGAATCAAGTTCCTAGATATGATAAATTTCTTAAGGAATCATGCACCTCTATGAGAAAATCAAAATATGTTAATAAAATAAAGGTTAGTGAACAAGTGTCAGCCTTTTTCCAAAAGAGACTTCCCCCAAAATGTAATGATCCAGGCATATGCCCGAATACCTTTTTGTATAAGTGGTGCCAATTGTTATAAGACCATGGCAGATTTAAGAGCATTAATAAATGTAATCCCATATTCCCTATATGAGTCTTAAAAGCTTGGCCTTTTGCACAAAACTGAGGTATTAATATAGCTAGCCGACCAGTCAAATACTTATCCTAAGGGTATAGAGAAAGATGTGTTGGTTAAAGTGTATAAATTCATCTTCCATGTATATTTTTATGTTCTATATATGAATAATGATAAAGATACTGCTCCTATTTTTCTAAGGAGACCATTTTTTAAAAATGGCTAGGCTAAAATTGATATGCGTATTGGAACCTTACTTTAGAGTTTTAAGGATATGGAGTGCTATAAGATTTATGAGCCTAAGAAATCTCCTGATGTGAATCAATCTTTCCATATAATTGATGACTGTACACGATATGGAAAATGGTAAGGGTGTATTCTAAGTTGGGAGTAAACAAGAATTTAATGATGATAAGCATTCATATGTTTGTAGCACTAACTTGCACAAATTTTTGAGGGATTCGAATGAGCATGATAAACCGTCATTCACTCCCCCTCTCTCTCTCTCTCGAGAGAGAGAGCACTACCACAACATGCCCTTGGGAGGAAAGGTTCACAAATTTTCTCAAGGTATTGAGAGAGAGGTTCAAACCCTTGCAACGTTGGAGGCCACGTTATGAAAAGTTGGATTCAGATGCGGTGGGAATGTTGAGGGATGTATCTAGAACCTTAGAGCCCTTTGTAATATAAAGGGTGAATTAACCAATGGACCAAGGCCGATTTCACCATTCTTCATCACGTCTAAAATTATTTTGGCCAAATCTAGGTACATGAGGCATGTAACTCCTAACTACAAGTAATTTTAATGATTATTTTACTGCTACATTATCCTTATAACTGGCATTAATGATTTTTGGACCTGCATTTAGGTTTTAATTCTAACTATATAATTTTAGTTCTAAACAATTTCTAATTCTTAAAATGTCCCCCCAAAATCTCGATAAACTTTATTACCTATCTCAATTTTTTTAACACCATTCATAAAAAAAAGTCTAATGTATTCGAGAGATTATCGAATCATGTCGAACAGAAGCCTGCTAATGTTGTTGCTGATATTCACGTCGACCGGGAAAATAAGTCAATCAACGAAATAACAAAAAGTGACTGGAATTTTTAACACCAATCATAACAAGCCTAATGTGTTCGAGAGATTATTGACTCATGTCGAACAGAATCCTGATAATGTTGCTGCTAATATTCACGTCGAATGGGAACATGAGTTAATCAACAAAATAGCATAAAGTGATTGGAATTTTCTGCGTTCATCCTGCAACTTTATGTTAATGCTTTAAGTTAACCCACCTCACCTAAACAAGAAAAACAATTGCTTTTTTATAGAATGAATTTTCCTCCTTTCCTATTCTTGAAATGATTATTAGAAAGGTCACCTAATTCTTGAAATGGTTATTTTTCTTGAACTCTTGCTATAATCTCTGCCTTTTGTTTCATGAACTCGGTTTGATACACTTTGCAACTTATGTGTCTTTGCACACGTGATATTATTCATTGCATGTCTGATATTCTCCGCTTTCTCCACCACCCCCGTCTCCTCCTCCTCGTCTCCTATGTCCCATAATAGGTCAATAATTATGGGACATAGGAAGTACAGGGCATGATCAGTAAAATCCATTTGAAGAAGAAAAGCTGAAGCTCCTAGCATCATTACGTGAAAGTTTACAATCCTCAAATCAAGCTTCTTTGAAAAATAAAAAAAATGTGGAACAGAATGTGGAACACACAAATCCATCAAGGTTCAAGTTCCTCATTTGGAGATTACTAGCAAGAACTCTTCCTAATGCTCGAGAACTACAAAAACGAGGCGTTAATGTTAGCCCGATTTGTCAGAGATGTTTTAATGGCAGAGAAACTACTCATAACATCTTTGCAGAATGCGAAATTAGTAGGAAATCTTGGCGATGCAGTACACTGGGGTTTGATTACACTGTAATAACTAATTTCCAAAATTGGCTGGCAGAGTGGATTCCAACAGCTCCCTCTTATGAAGAGATTATTCTATCTTTCTGCATAATTTGGGAGATATGGATAAATCGAAACAAGGTCATATGGGACGGCATTCAGGTTAATCTTGCCACAACCCCAATTGAGATTTGGGATGAAACAAAAAGGATGCATTTTACATTATTTGACCCACAAACATGGGGATAATATACATGAAGTCTCTCTCAATACAATCCAAAGCATTGAACAAAGTCGCAGAAAAGGAGACTCTCTTTTTCTGAATGGTAGTTTACATATTCCATCTGCTCTGTTTCAGGTGTTCATCACTGATGCGGCATTTGACAGCCATAGAGGTGTCACGGTAGGGGCTTGTGCCAGGTAAGTTGTCAAAATCCCTCCCAGATTCAGAAGCAAGATCAATCTTATGGCATTAATTTAGCATCATCACATGTGCAAGAGGAGATCATGGCGATCCTCAATTGTTTGGAGTATAACAAACAGAGGGATAATTTGTACGTTTAGGTGGGATAAAATTCAATTGTGGCAATCAACATGATCACTAAAAAGCAGAAGCTATGTATTGATATGCAAGATGAGATCAGAGATATCACAGAATTCTGCCATTCTTTAATAGCAATGAAGTTTTTAAAAGTTAATAGGGATGAAGTTGTATTAGCGCAAAATTTGGCCAAATCTGTATTAAAATATCTCTATTTATAACAATAAATGTGTGAGTTTTGATTTAAAAAGGTCATGCCGTTTGGATGAATTCACCAAAAGTCTTTAAACTAAAAATCTGCTATGTTTCAAGATTTCATCAGTCTATCCACCCAAACTCACTGAAAATATCATTCTTATACTTGACTTTGCAGGCTTGTTGCTGATCTTTTTATTTTGTGCTAAGATTTTGGCAGCTGAGAAGATCCTTGCAATGGGTTCATAATTGGATCTAAAATCTACATAGTGACCAACAATTTCATGAACATTGTCCTACTTGTTACAATAACTCTTAAAAAACTAGTAAATTGAAGAAAACATTTTGTCTGCATATAAGAAATAACTAATAACCATAAACATGTCATCTATTCAAAGATAACTATCAAATAAATTTTAAACTGATGTCATTAGCTCAGGGAAGACAAACATCGTGACAAACCTGCACTGGCCGCGAGAAACGACTAGGAACTGAAGGAGTAGGAATGTTAGAGGCACCATCATCACTCATACCCTGCATTATCAACATATATTTTTTATTCAACGTATGATCAAAATGAAAATAGTAACTTTAATAACAAATTGTAATACCGGTGATGAAGTTTTTTCTTTTACATTGTACTTTCATTATTTTGTAGCTCTTTACAAAGCATTCTTTAGTCCCTTGCTACTTTTATAAGTAAAATTTTCTTTTCGCTTTATACCGTTGATGTTACCTTTTTTGAGATCTTCTTCATTGATGCCAAAATCTTCACCCGCAAATTCTTCCACTTCCATATGATTTTCCACCTTATTTCCACATCCAACAACCGCATCCATTTTTTCAGACATTCTACACAACTCGTCTTTAGACATCTTATACGTCTCCTGTGATTCAGCTGCCTTCGTGACCAACTGCATAAAAAGGTGAGCCAACTCTTTATAGCACAATCCCAATTTTTTCTAATCTTCAATTTTACCATTATTTCTGTCTCAACACTTACAATCCCTTACTTAGCACTTTTTGTCCACCATTTTAAAACATAATCCCCGGGTATCCGCCTCATACTAAGAATTGTAAAAACTTTCAAAGCATGTGCACATAAGATTCCTGCAAACTCAAACTTCTTACAACTGTAACAAATACTATTTTGTGATGAATCATATGTCACAAAATGATGATGCATCTTGTTTTGAGTTGTAATCTTATAAATTATTATGACTCCCTTTTGTCTTTCAATTACAATTGCGCAATCAATTTATTTGCATAAATCTTCCTTAAAATTTTCAAACACCTCAAATGTGTAAACACTAGCAGTATGTTTCAATGTCGCCATTTGAAATGTCATGGCTGGAGTACTCTAACTACATCTAAAATCAGCATCACTGTCTTCATTACGAGGATCACATAACAATTTCTGAAAGTGCTCAAAAAAATTTAGATAAGTCATTCTTATATTTGACATACCTCTTCAATAAAGTATCCATTCTCTCGCTGTGTTGTGTAGTGATCATATCAGTACAAAATGTTTTTCACCCATAAACCAACGTCCCTTTTTACTTTGTACCAAACATCCTTTGCAGCCATTTGCTGTCTTTCTAATTGTATCTTTCTAACATCTGATTCCACTCGTAAAGAAAATAATCTTCTTCCTCATAATCATATATACACCTACTAAATTCAGTCAAAAAATATTTAAATTTAGCAAATATATCGGATAGATGAGTAGCTACATTTTGATAAATGTATCATATGCATAAACGATGATATGTACGCGGCCACTAAGAAGCTAAAGCTGAAGCCATTCTTCCATATTGATCTATGAGAATCGTCCTAGGTGTTTTTCCCATCATAGCTCTAGAAAATGTATCAAACAACCACTTAAAATCCTTTGGTGTTTCATCATACAACAAAGCAGCTCCAAAAATTGTAGTTTGTTTATGATAATTAGCACCAACAAATAATGCTATAGGTCTACCATCTTTATGATTTTTGTAGGTTGTATCAAAAGAAATCACATCACCAAATCGAGCAAAATCATATCTCATTTTTCCATCAATCCAAAATATGTTTGTAATTAAGTCATCCTCATCAATCTGAATGGCATAAAAGAAATTAGATCTTCAATCTACATTTTTTTGTAAAAATTCTAAAACACCTCCAATGTCTTCTTGCTTCATTGCTATTGATCTTTTTTACTGCAAGTAATTTTTCAGATCATCCCGAATAAATTCTAAATTTTCTTGACCACCAACTTATTTCTCCATGATGCCCAGTATTGGCTTTGGTGATATCCCACAACTTTTTGCAGTATCTATTTTAACTTCTTGAGAGCACAAATATTTCAATAGCTTCTGAACAGATGTGTCTTACTTGGAGTCATTAACTCATGGGTATGCTCAGACCGAAATTGTACAATTCGATACCTTCTATTTTCCCTACAACTTATTTTCATTCAAGCTTTGCAATCACATCTTGTTTCTGCACAATAAGACTTCACAAGTGCATTGCATTTATCTTTAGGTCTCTTCCCTTCTCGTGAGTAGCAAAATATTCTATCCATAATGATGTCAATTTTCTTATCTTTATGTGCACCACTTATTCTAGTGCTGAACCCCATCGATTTGACATATATTTGGTAGAACTCATAAGCTTTTGATTCACTATCAAACTCCATACCAACTTTAGGATTAGTCTCTTTTGCAGTCACACCTTCACCATTTTTGTTTTCCCCATTTTTTCCAACTGTATCCAATGGTTCTTCATCTTGAATTGTCTCTACTAAGTCAAGATTGTCAAATTCTAACTTGCGACGAGCTTCCATCCCATCGTCATTTATATTTTCAAACAAAAAGCAACGAAAACAAAATCACACTACATTGAATATTTGTTAATCAAATTATTCCGTATTAACATATTAACCAAATGTATAATGAAGAGCATTAACCAAATGTATAATGAAGAGCATTATCAATGATAGTGAAGCATAATAAAAACCGCGTGATTCATATGAACATTTATTAGAACTACACTATTCACTTGTTCCAAATAATAGGTGCATTGTTAGTTAGGACTGCAGTAAGAAATTTGAATACAAATTTCGACAAATGATATTCTTCATAACAGGCGTACGAATTCGATTAGCACAAATTATAGTTTGAATTCATCTTGCGTGGTATTCTTATTTCAAAACATCCGAGCACATCATCGTCGTCAAGGATGTCGGCCAACAACCACATCCATGCTATGAAGTACTGCCCGAAATCAAATGCATGTTTCTCTGATCAAACACGTGCAATGCTGATGGAAGATGAAGAACATCAAATGGAGAATTCGTGGAGACACGACTGGTTAATTTGGAAAAGGGATTCAGAAAAGGAAAAGTTTTTAAGGTATAAATTAACATTTAATTTAAGGAATAAAATAAATATAAAATCATGTTAATCAGGGTTAGATGGTTAGATTAGAGTTAGATTAAGATGGACACGTGGCATATTTTAATTGGTGTAACATGGAGTGGTATATAGATGTGTAACAGAAGACCTTGAGCCCTGAATTTGAGGGTTTATTAGTCAAAACCCTAGCACCCACACTATTCTCTTTTCTCACCACTCTTGTCTGAGTCCTTGAAGTTCCGTGTCCACCTCAACCCTTCAACTCTTCTTCACTTCAAGTCCTGTGCCAGCAGCCAATAGGTGCATTTATTTTCTTTAGTTAAACCTTCTGAAAATCATACATGAATTGTCAATTGTGATTGTTTCTTGTGAATTTATTATTGGTATTTGTTGTCAGTGATTCTTGAAAAGGGGAATCTTTCATTAGCGACTGATTAGTGATGAGTGAATTGGTGATTGTAACATACATCAAAAGATTAGATGACACATAGATCTAAAATTTAGGGTTATTTTGACACCTTTTCATTTTGAAGGATTAAATTGACACCTTCAGCCTAACGTTAGGATTATTTAACACTTCAATCAATTATTTATATGCATGTGGGTAGGGCGGTTTTCAGGATAAAAAATCCCAATTTACAAAATTAGGTTTCATTTTGTTTTCGCTTCCAAAGTGTACAACAACTGAAACCACGTATTCAGGGTCGAATGAATTTGAGGGTATATCAGTCAAAACCCGACACTCACTCTATCCTCATTTCTCACCACTATTTGTCTGAGTCCCTGAAGTTCTGTGTCCACCTCAACCCTTCTAGTCTTCTTCACTTCATGTCTTCTGCTAGCAGCCAGTTGGTGCATTTTTTCTTCAATTAACCCTACCGAAAAATCATACATGAATTGTTAATTGTGATTATTTCTTGTGAGTTTGTGATTAATATTGGTTGTGAGTGATTCTTAAAGAGGGGAATTTTTTATTAGCGACTGATTAGTGATCTCACAACTGTTACTCGTACAATGTGATTTTCTTATACTAAAGACTGACTAGTGAATTAGTGATTGTAACAT
>JAULKM010032022.1:0-13612 GCA_032355605.1 Rubia tinctorum | reverse complement strand
TTCAATGGGGTAACCAAATACTAATACCCCTATTAAAAAATATATATTTAATATTAATGGTAAATTTTTTTTTACATGGGGTAACCAAATACTAATACCCCCTATTCTTTTTACCATGGGGTAACCATGGTTACCCGCCCCTGATTCCAAGAACTGAGAATTTCTCTATTCAATGATCTGAGAGGTGTAAGAAGAATTAGTTACTGCGGTTACAACAGGAGAATTCATACTGATGGTTGCGGCTTTCTGTAACATATGGTTGGAAAGAAATAGAAGATGCTTTGGAAACAAGTCCTTAAATACCCAAGAACTATGTATTTTGATTAGGAATGATTTTTTGTTTAAAGTTAATGATGTAATAGGCAGTAATAGTTGAAAATCGGGTGAGCAATTTTGTAAAGGATTGTTCAGTTCTTGAAAGAAATGAAATCACAGTTCCATCAAAGTGCTTCCATACCTTCTAATTCTATGATAAGTGCATATAAAATCCCAAAATTTTGAAAGTACAAATATACCCCTTGACCAATATTGACTCAAAAACTCAAATTTTTGGTGCCGGAGACCGGCGTTGACTAGACTGAAAATGACCAAATACACCTATTCTATTTTTAATATAGTTTTACACTATTTCACCCTTGAAGTGGACCCCATCATTTGAACATAAACAAGAATTTCTGGATAAGAATATCTGTACTTATTTTATAAAGTGGGGGTCGGATTAACATTTTTTTTATAAGTGTCAATTGTGTGCAGAAACATAATACATTATAAGTAGAGTCTAGTCAAGTGTTAAAATAACTCTAACTTTAAGCCGAAATAGACAATTTAACCTTGCAAAATGAGAAAGTGGCAAAATAACCCTAACATTTTGATGTATGTGCCAATCTAACCCTAAACGTCGTTGACTTCGATTGTCATCGAAAATTTTGACCAGAAATCATGGAAATAACCATTCCCCCCGAATTTAAAAAATAAACAGAAAAAGACAGTGTTGCCCATGAATTTTGGCTTTTCCTAATCTTTCTTTCCCTACACCGCCGCCACCTAGACGAGGCCATTGACGTCGTCACCCAACCTCGAAAATCTTGCCCAGAGAACCGCCAGAACACTCCTCCTCCTATATCATAAACAACGCCACCACCCACGACCCATCCAATGAGCCCTAAAAGGTCTTTATCATAGTCAACCCCCGCATCACTAACCATGATTGACGGTGGCCTCGACGGGACGAACTTCTTTGGTAAGAGTTGCAGAGGGTGTGCTAATGTCTACCACTTCTCTGAGACTACCATCCGCGGCTAAATCAATGTATTCATCTGACCCATCCTGCAAGAATTTCCCATTATTATAAAGACCACAAATTACCTCACCCAGGGGCGGAACAAGGGGGTGGCGAGGGGGTGATGGCGTCTCCCCTAGGATCCGGTGGCCCAAAATTTAGGTCTAAAGGCCATCGGAATCCACGAATTCCGCCCCCTTTATAAATTTGCAGGGATGTTTTCCAGCGAGTGGCGACTGCTGCTGAGGATTGAAGAAGAAGACGATCTATTTTTTTTGTTTTTTTATTTCCTAACTTATCAAAACAACGTCGTTTT
Source organism: Rubia tinctorum (assembly GCA_032355605.1). Taxonomy (NCBI): domain Eukaryota; kingdom Viridiplantae; phylum Streptophyta; class Magnoliopsida; order Gentianales; family Rubiaceae; genus Rubia; species Rubia tinctorum. The sequence goes on along the minus strand of JAULKM010032022.1, from coordinate 12,017 downwards.
GATAAGTGAAACAACGTCGTTTTGATAAGGGTGATGTAAAATAAAGGCTTATTGGGCTTCAGCCCAATCGGCCCAACCCAAGATGCAACCCTAAATGTTAACTTGAAACATTTCATTTAGTGTGTGTGCTTTACTGCTCTTGTCTTCATTTCGGCATTTTGCAGAAGTTGTTGCAATGATTTTCCGCCCGCCGAGTCGCCGACCAACGCCACCGCGCCCCAGCCGGCTGCCGTCCGTCTGCCACTCCCTTTTCAGCCCCCTTTGGCTGAGCTCCTAGTTCCGCCACTGAGCTCACATATTGCAGAAGATAACAATAAAGTAATCGTGTTACCTTTAATAGTTTTTCTAGCTCAATAGCTGCTTCTCCGGCAGTCCACACTGACCAGTAAGATCCACATAGATGGTACCAACAAGTAACACATAAGCTACCCTTTTCCGGTAAGGGAAGATGCCCATTTTTTAATGTTTTATTTTTGTTTTTCTTTTAAGGAGAGGTAAAACAGGAAAAATAATTTAGATTCCAGGAGTAATGGTGTTTTTGTCATTTTGGATCCGGTTAACAGCCTAATTTGTGAATTAACGCCGGATTTAGGCTGAAGGTTATATCGGCACATTTTATCATAAAATTAGAGTTAGTTTGACACCTTTTCGTTTTGTAGGGTTATATTGGCACTTTCAGCCTAAAGGAAGGGTTAGAAATGTATTTTACCCTTATAAGTAATTTCTGGTCTAGGAAAAAAATAGAAAAAATATCAACTATAAAAAGAGTCTGATACGTCTACTATATCCATCATTGAAAAAATAACATTTTCCATAACTACTATGTCGAAATAATGGTTCAACTAACAAACCTAATTATCTAAACTCAATGTTATCTACAGTAAAAACACATGGGTTTATTCGCTTTTTTAATCACCATCATCATCTCCAAAGCTGAAAGCAGAAACATCAGCTACAATTGCCTTGATATCCCAGAACTACCATTAACCCTCATTTATGTAGGTATACTTGATTCCTTCCTCGCAAATATCAGTGCACATAAAATTTGAACATATCCAAACTAAACACACGCAAAATACAAACGATAAAATGAAAATAAATATGATATATCGAGGAATCATAATCATAATCAATCGTTGCATTCCTAACTAGTTTCCATTGAATGCAAAAAACTAACATCAAAGTAACAAATTAGCTCAAAATCACAACGCAACCTCGCAGCTAAACCTTCAAAGCAAATATGCAATCGAACTTATCACATCCATAAGTGCCAACGGATACAGTGCATCTTATACAATATCCCTAACAAAACCAAAATATTCAATGAAAACAAGAAAAACAAAAACACACAGACACACACTAAAATCAGTGGAAAGACATTGCAAAACAAAATTTTAACATTTGATATAATTGAGGCATAAAAGATTAAGCAATGTAACCCGACCATTCAACACGCTACTCTAGCATTCATACCGCATCCGCTCTTTCTGAAAAATAAATTCTTCCATTATATGAACTTTCATTTTCCAAAGTTTAACAATGTGTGCGGAGAAATCAGAATTATACGATCGTTATTATGATGAGTGAGCGAGCGAGCAGAGTACATCAATAGCGATGGGCAATGAGTGAACATGTAATTGAGTTGTTTGAATATGAGCGGAGGCAGTCTGTTGGTGCCATGACAACCAGAGAGGTTGAGTTACAATGACGTTAGGGTAGCGATTTGGTAATGTTGGATTGGCCAAGGAATGACCTAGGTTATTTTTGCATTTTCAGAAAAAAAAAGTAGGAGTTAGATTTGCACCTATCAAAGAATTGAGGTGTATAAAAGCACATTTTTCAAAATTGTATCAGGCTAAGGTACTGTAGTTAAAAGTGGAAAATCTGTCATTTATTTTTAATCTAGTATGAATAAATTTTCACGTGAGACAAGAGGTATGTTTACACTTTCGAATAACAGGGGGTTATATTTGCACCAATTAAAAACTTGGGGTATAATAGCACATTTTTCTATGATTAAATTAAATGTGATTAAGGAAAATATAAAAAAGATTTAAAATCACTTCTTATTAAGAATTTTGTCATAATATATGAATTATTATTGTTTTAAATAAATATTTAAATGACGACTTCCAAATAGACCATGAAATTTTATATAAGAGGGTTAGAGATTAAATTGAGACCTTTGTGGCCCCTCCAAATGCATTTCTTGATTTTTTTGCGGAAATTCTAGAAGTCATAAATGTATTAAATAAAGTTTAATAATAATAAATTATTTAAGAACGATATCTTAGTAATTATCGAGAAATTTTTTCTAAGGAGGCTGTCAATTTTAAGTGGGATCAATTATGACCCCTCCACAAGCCTTTCCTTGGAAATTTAAGGAAATTCTAGAGAAGTGTTATATCCATAAATCAATATAAACATGCCAATAAAGAATTTATACCTAGTCAAGCTCAACCACGATATTTGTTGATTGTAGCCACATAGTATCCAAGCATGTTGATCACTCGTAGCTGCACAATTTTCTGAACTCCAAGGTATTCACACGATCTGTATTAGAAATCTGAAAAGGATAGATGGATATATGAATGGATATAAATAAGCTATCATAAATGGACTTGGCCTAATATGGAAACCCTAGGGTTTCAGGCTTATTTATCTTATAGTCCTTGAAGATTACTTTTTCTATAAAATAATATCCCCATCCAATTTAATATGATAAACAGTCCTATTTTGTGTGATACACATTAGCAATAAATCTATTGTGGGGATTCTTTCCAGATAGAGACACACCACCAGGCAAGCCATCATGCTACACTCTCCAAGTACATGTAGAAAACTCCCCGGGAAGAAACTCCGATACCTAAAATAGGTTTAAGAAAATATATCCATTGTGTGTTATCTTCGGAAACTTACTATTGAGTCCGTGATTTTCCCCCTTCTTATATGTCTCTTTATCATGTCATCGTGTGTTGCGTTATTTCCTCATCTTGTGCTTGATTATGGACTTGGTGGGGGCATGCTGTGTGAAGTGTTCATTTCTATATAGTAGTTTTAGGATATTTTGGACTCACTTTTGTATAATTTTGTGCTTTACATCATAAGTTTTGCCTTGAAATTCTCTTAGGAGAGTTAAGAGTGACTTTTGCTCTCTTATCACTTTTCTAGGGAGTTTTGAGTGACAAGGAAAGATAATTGAAGATTGAAGGCATCAACAAAACGAATTGAAAATTGAAGACAAGAATAATAAAAGATTTGAAGACAAGAAGGTAAGGAAACGAAGGAAAGAGGAATCGACACAAAGAAGGGTGAAAATAGGCAGTCCGCCCATGCCATCCAAATCTGCCCCGATGAGTGCAAATCTGCCCAGATGAGTGCATCGAGTTTCTGCTGCACTTTTCCTTTTTGTTTTCCTCTCTCTTGTACTATAAAAAGCATTTTTGTCCACCCACTTCATATCATCATCTCATTGGCCGAAAATCATCTTCTCCTAACCCCTAGTTTGCTCTTTCTTTTCATCTTTTTTCTATTTGTTTATGTATGAATTTGTCCATGAATGTTAGTATGATTTGTATTAGCTAAACTCTTCTCTTGGGAGCAATTGATTGATGCTTTCAAGCCCATATGTTGAGAAGCATTTATTGCTCATTTATGAATCTTTATTATTATGCATTTATTATGATATGAGTGTGGTAGTTTGCTTCATTTATGAGATTAGATGTTTGAGTATATGAAATTTTTGTATGATGACATGTTTGGAATTAGGAAATGTGCACAATTTCTTATCTCTTAGACATGAAATCCAATAACATTGAATTAGAACTTCTAGTTGTGTAAATGATGTTAAAAATGCTAGATGAATGTGATAATGTTGATCTTTGTCATGTTTATTCGAAGGCTAGAACAAACGGGAAAGTCTTGAATGTTGATCTTTCCTGATTTACTCCAGTAAATTATTTTGTTGGTTAAATGCACATACATTTGGTAGAATGTTTGTAGGTGTTATGATGTCTATTGATTATTTGTACATGATGCCATTGATGACATATCTTTCGACGTCGATTTCCTAGAGTGATCATTGATTAAGTTTACAAATAGACGTTGAACGTTTTCATAGATTACGCTTAAGAAGAATGTAATGTTTATCTTTAAAATGAAAGGTGTAGCATTCACAATAGGTAATCAAGATGCATAAATGGGTGATTATTTTTTATGCACTGTAAGAGGCTTGGAAGTGGAAATCAATTACACCCAAGGTTTCGTAACTTGTATTTTAATTCTCTTTTCTTATTTTATTTCATGATTAGCATACTTGTCTTTATATGCTAGTTGTTTCATCTTTAAATTCGTAACTTAGAAAAACCAAACCAAAACCTATCTCTTTAAATGCTTAGATATATATATATATGTTTATATCCATTCTTATATACATGAACCCTTAGGAAAATCCCTCTTCTTCGTGGGCAGTCCCGATTTTGGACTATCTACTTAATTGTTAAATGTGGTTAGGAAACATTTGTTACTATATATTGTATATTTGAGAAGTATGGTGACGACCTCCCAAATTTTGGCGGCGCTACTAGGGAAGAGGCGTATATTTTTAACTCTTTAGGTATATTTGTGTGAATATATGCTTTTATTTGAATTTTGGTTGGCTTGGATACGTGTTCTTGGCGTATGGTTCATACTCGATCCTCTTCACAAAATCTCTCCACTACGACCCGAGTTAGAATTAAACCTCAAGAGTGCTAGAAGGATTTCCCTAGAAAGAGTGAATAATACTCCTTATAGTGACCATTTTGAGGAGCCTACTACTTCCATGGATCAGCCTTGTACCTAAAAATTCCTACATCATCTACGAGGATATTGTACGTAGATGGTGGATGATGTGTCATTACAATTGTTTAAATGTTCTTGAGAGATCCATCATTTGCGAAATTGAATTGCGCCAGCTTCAATCTTGAGATGCGAGACTTGTTTGGTTTTGGATCTCCACAAGAAAAATTCAATTTTGCTGGGCTACCTATCCTTTTCTCAATCTACATGCAATTAACACAAATTCTTTCAGTATAAAATAGAAGTGGAGCCATATTATTGGTACACTACAATCGATGATTTACCTTCGTTGCAGGCGTCTTCTCACTATAAAAGACAACACCTATTACCTTGGTTCTACAGGATTTTTACCTTAGCTTTCAGCCATGAAAAAATCAAGGTAAATATAGCTGAAGTAAAAAGTGTATTTTTTTACCTCGGGTTATAACCGAGGTAAAAATAACCTTTCACCTCGGGTTATAACTGAGGTAAAAATAACCTTTCACCTCGGTTTTTAACAGACGTCGGTAGGTTATATAATCGATGTCAGTGAATGGCAGTCGGCCGACAATGGTTGATTATACCTATGACATTGCTTAACACGACATCTGCATAAAAGTGACGTTGGATATAGCATGAAGGCATACGACGGGTCAGGAAAAGTTGCGATATCGTCCTAGTCGACATTGTTCTAATAAACAACGACGTCGCAAATCATGAAAAATGACATTGCGCGCTGATGTGGAATGGTGAGTAATACGACGTCATTTTATGAGGCCGTCATCGGAAAAAAAGGTCGAACCACGAGATGTTGCTGTAGTGTCGTTTTGGCAGTGGGATTGTGCGACGTCGCTATAGTGTCATTTTGGTTGTGAAATTGTTCCACGTCGCAGATGCATCGGTTAGGCATCGTTTCTCGTACAATTTTGTAATATTTAATATTTGGATAACATAACAAATTGTTGATCACTATCAATCACATTTTATTTACAAAAATCGCCATTACAAATGTATAAAAATACAAAAAATTGCTGTGAATAACTATAAGAAACACATTTAAAATGGATGTACAAATAATAAAGTCGAGAGTGTATGACAGAAATCTTAAAATGGAATTCCTGAAAGCGACATCGTAAGGAGAAAGGATTGAAGTCGCAATGACCGAATAATGAGTGACGTCAGATATTCATTTGTGTTCCAGTCAGTTCTTGCCAAATATGACTTCGGTAACCACTTGGTCATATCTCGAACTTAACGTTCCATTGACTGACGTCGCACATTCAACCTGTGTTCATACTAAAATTTGATTATTTTTCATAATCAACCCTAACGTCAGCTTTTTTTTCTCACTCCTTAGAAACATGCCATGATATTGGGAACATAATCGATATACACTATATGGCATGTAACGTAGTCAACATGCTTAATGAAAATATTGAATTATTGTTCAATGGGCAAAATAACATGTAGATCGAAGGTATGTACGTAAAATTGCTAAATGAACATGGAATGGAGGGAAAGCTATCTTTAACCGGGAGATGCTCCATCCTAGGTTACTTGTTGATGTTTGAGAGAAGAGAGTAGATTGGGCTGAGTAGTTGAAATGTTGTGAATGGAGTGGAAAGGTATGGAGTAGAAAGTAATGTGTTGGAGAGGAGAAATTAATGGCTCTTGTTTCTCAATATGATATAAAAAGAGATGGGTTTGGGGGGAAATTTTGTTCAAAATTTTGGCTGAAAATTTTGTTTCCCGCTGAAAATTTCATTTTAACCAACGTCGGTATAGTGTCTGGTCAATGTTTTGGTATTTGCAAACCTTATGCGACATCGTTTATATTGGCCAAAGTGTAATTTTCGAAAAATATCGTACAAAACTCTCTAGTAGGATTGCGGGCCTTTCCAATGACATGTTCATAATGAACAGGAACCAAATACTCCTGTATATGTAAATATGCTTATGATTAATCATCTACGAATGCGAAAGCTAAGTATTCCTATAGCAATGTAGGTTTTTCAGGTTTGTTGAAAGTGTTGAAATAAATGCTCCGGGTTGGCAATAGGCTCCTCGAAATGATATATGAGGCAAAGAAGGTATTATGTCCGATGGGTATGGACTATGAAAAGATACATGCATGTCGGAATGATTCTATCTTGTATAGGGGAGATCACTTTAATGCATAAGATTTCCGTAAATGCAATGCTCCAAGGTTCAAATTGAAGGAGGTGGATGTTGACAGACAAATTGGTAATCGATAGACGAAGAAAGTTCATGTCAAGGTTGTTTGGTATCTACCTATTATTCCTTGACTAGAAGATTGTTTGACAATCCTGAGGATGTAGAGTATTTGAGCTAGCATACAGATCAGACAGTGGTTGATCCTGAAGTAATAAGTCATCCGGCCGATGGTGATCAGTGAAAGAAGATAGATGCGGCATTTATAGTCTTTGGGAATGAGTCACGTACCTAGAGGCTTGGTTTTTTGCACTGATGGAATAAACACGGTTGGTAATATGAGAAGCAATAATAGTTCGTTACCAGTGATGGTAATGATTTACAACCGACACCATGGTTGTGTATGAAAAGGAAGTGCATAATGTTATGTTTAATGATCTTTGGTCCAAAACAACCAGGGTGCATAATGTTATGTTTAATGATCTTTGGTCCAAAACAACCAGGAAACGATATCAATATGCACCTAGCCCACTTGGTGAATTACTTCAAAATGACGTGGGATCCTTGAATGAGTATGTATGATGGGTTTCAGAAGGATTTGTTTGATTTTAGAACCACGTTGTTTTGTACCGTTGTTGAATTTCCCACTAACGGAAACCTATCTGGCTATATGTGAAAGGTCACATGGCATGCCCCATTTACTTAGATGGAATGGATTATTATTAGTTGAGGCATGGAAGTAAGACAGTGTACCTTGGGCACGGTATATGGCTTCCTAAAACTCATCGGTGGAGGAATAAACGTGATGAATTCAATGGCAAGGTAGAGTTGTCATCCCCTCCTCCCGTATTAAAAGGTACATTTATCTTGTACATGTTCCGAGATGTAATAACGAGTCTGGGAAGAGAAAAAGGAAACCTAAAGTTTCCGGTAGGTGAAAGAAGAGGTCCACATTCTTCAACCTACCGTATTGGGGGAAACTTGACGTCCGACACTGTTTGGACGTGATGTATATTGAGAGGAATGTATGTGACAGTTTGGTTGGTACTTTGATGAATATCCCAGGTAAGACAAGTGATGGTGTCATGTCTAGGAAAGATATGGTTGAAATAGGAATTAGACGTGATTTGGCCCCGGTGGTGCATGGGACGAAGACGTACTTGCCCGCAACTTGTTAAACACTTTCAAAAGCATAGAAAGACCTGATATGTTCTACCTTGAAAGACATGGATGTCCCGATGACCTACTCATCCGGGGTCAGCAATCTGGTGTCCAATAAGGGATTGAGATTGAAGAGTATGAAATCACACAATTTACATTGTTTGATTCAGGAATTTCTCCCGGTTGCGATCAGATCCATATTGCCAACTCACTTCTGGAAGTGCATTAACATGTCATGTCGCTTCTTCAAGGAAATTTGTTGTAAAGAAATTAGGCGTCATAAATTGCAGGAACTTCATGAGGAAATAATTACCGTGTTATGCGTGTTTGAGATATATTTCCCCTCTCCATTCATTGACATCATGGTGCACTTGTCAGTTTAAGTTGTACATGAAATATTGATTTGTGGTCATGTTTATCTTCAACGGATGTATCTCTTAGTGAGGTTTATGAAGATATTTAACGGTTATTTTTAATCAATTTTACCCAAGTGCAAGTATAGTGCAGATGTATGTGATCGAGGAGGTGTTAGAATACTTTATGGAATTCTTGAAGAATGAAGATTCGGTTGGTCTACCGAAATTTTGCCTTGGAGAGAGAGTGTGTGGGAAAGGTTTGCGAAAAGGAATTTCTCAGGTATTAACCCATGACGAATTGATGAAAGTACACTTGTATGCCTTACGCAATTCAGATGTGGTTCACCCCTACATGGATATGCACATGGTTTCTATTAAAGGGCGGCACTCCAGTTTTTCGGAGAAGCAAGTCCTTGCATAACACAATCACACTTTCATTGATTGGTTACGGTAAACAGTAGTCGGGGAAAGTCACGGTGAAACCTTGAACTAGTTAGCCTTCATGCCTTCTATTACTGTGATTTATTTCACTGGATATGACATGAATATGTTTACTTTCTCAACCCTTGAATGAGACACACACACCACAACTCAAAATAGTGGCGTTAGCATAGTTCAGGAACCGTTACATGTTAGCAGCGCAAAGGATATAAATTCTCTGTACGGGAACATGTCCTAATATAGGGTGATTGAGAAAATTTGGAAACTCGTGTACACAAGTTGCGGGGTCCCAATTTTCAAATACAAATGGGTGGAAAATAATGAGGGTGTATTAATCGACGATCTAGGTTTACAATCGTCGACTTGAGCAAGACACGTTTGACTGGAGATCCTTACATCCTTGCTTCACAGACTACACAAGTGTTCTATGTTGATGATTCTTGCGATTCTAGTAAAGAAATGGTCATTCGTGGAAAAAGTCAATTTGTTGGGGAGGTTAGTCCATATTCAATGTCTGGCATTATTCCACAAACGCTACCCAGCTCAAGTAATGTCGGCCAAAAAGATATAGTTCGGGTGAAGCTAGAATTGAGGAGAGACCATGAGGAAGCCCTGTAGATTGAGTGTCATCCCAAGTCGAAGAAGAAGAAGAAGAAGAGAAAGAAGGTATAGAATAGATGTAGAAAACATTTTAACAAACCTCGAAGAATGTTTATTTTGTGCTTTTGGTTTTTATGTAATTTTTAAATCAATTAGCATTCCAATTTTGATCTGAATCACATAAGTGATGCCTTTATATTGATATTTGACGACGTCTCCGTATTAGTCTATTTTGAAAACGAAATGACCGAGCTTCCCCCAGCGACATCGCACATTGTCCTTGTGCTCTTGAAAAACAAAGGTGCCAATGTCGCATACAATGTCAGTAAGGGAGTTGATCTGAGAAAGTGGCTAAATGTACTAAATTATTTAATTCATGCAAACTCACACATACATTGACAAGTTATCGGTAAAGCCAAATAGCAGGTATCGACATATATGCGACGTTGCATCCTATAAACTGCAGTTTAATAGAAAGTTTTCAAATATAAACTAGAACTCGGAATGAAAAACTACAAGTTCTCATTCCAAGTTCAGAACATCCAAGAGCATATAAAAAACATTAGACATATAACATTTTATTCTACGATTAGATATTAAGAGGAGAACATAATCAAATTTTAGTGTACGATCGCTAACAACACAATCAATCCAACAAAATGCAATACAAGTCATTGTTCTAAAGAAACATCCATAATTAAACCATAATTCATCACAGATTATACAAAAGCAATCACGGGGTGGCATCAGGTATGGCGGGCTCCATATCATCCTCTGTCGAACTATCGGTAGACCCCTAATCCTCATCCTCATCCTTGTGAACAACATCCTCCTCAACCATATCCTTGGCACCATTCTCAATGGGAATCTCACTGGCTCTATTTTTTCATAAATTACTGTCCAGTGCATCAGATCCTTTATTCTCGGACTCCTCCACATCATCATCTTGCACTTGCACATTTCTTCCGCCAGTAAAAAGTTACCTCATGACTGCCAACTCCACCAATATTCTCTGTTGGTTTCATTCCAGACGTTGTGCGAGTTCCTTGGTCTCGGCCATGCCCTTCAAGAGCATGTTCTAAGCACTTTGTTTGAGTCCTGATACAATGCAAATTATGTTAAGATTATTCTTATTAGATAGATGCAAAAAATTATATTTTAAAAATGAGCTAAAAATAAAAACAAATTTTATACCAGTTCCTGGGCCAGGAGTAGAAAGTGAAGGATGACCAGTGGCGGAACACGATGGAGTAGCCTCATTGCCAGGGGTTAATGTTGGAACAAGATTAGCATAGGAGGCTTTGTGATCAATCCAAGCCCCCATCTCCTAGTGCTAATGCTTTTCGCTAAGTAGTTCCCATTGTAGTACCTCGACACGATCTTCTGCATAGACATGATGGGATCACTCTGCTTCCTCATCCGGGAAGTGATTACGTTTCCATACAGGAGGGTCTGGCTCTTTTGTGTTACAATCACAGTGTGCATCTCTCGGATGATGGTGTAACTGGGGTCAACAAGCTTGTTCTCTACAACCAGTAGAGGATGACGCTATTGATCATAGGCTCAGAAGGATGGCTAGCCGGGATGAGGTATTGGACAATGATGTTGTACATCATTCTTTGCTCGAGTTCCAAAACATCAGTCTTGATGTCCATTGGCTTGACAATTCTATTGCCCGCTCTAACCTTGAAATATTTTTCCACCATCCGGTTGGGGTATAAAACCCCAAACTAATTATCTTCGGGGACCCTAATATGCTACGAGTTCCAGCAGTAGAGGCTGAATTTTTCAACTGGGTCTCCTCAACTGCACCAACTGTGCACCTTATTACCTCTTTTATCACTTCACTAGTCAACTGCATATCCACCCCGTTCACTCAGGTCTTACATTTCTCAGTACTCCAACAATCGAAGTTTGAATGAAACTTTTTCACCTCTTTGTCCTAGGTAGGCTTATCTAGGAAAATAAGCCCTTCCATCCACGACACTTTGAAAGGCTTGAGGAATACGTCTGGGTGTAGTCGCTGCACATCCTCAGCCTTCATGGCCCTCACCTCCTTAATCCTCCTTTTGTTAACTAACTGGTATCACTTTTCATTTTCCTCAGTGATAAAGTGCTTGTCGTCGAAGGAAGGCGGTTGGAGGTGCATCAGTGGCTTAGATTTTTTGGACTGAGAGGTACCCTCTCCACTTCTGTTGCCCGTGGAACGCTTTGCACTCTGCTTCACTGGTATCTGTGGGACCTAGTAATATACAGTAATGATATGAATCTTCTTGCGAACACTCTGGATTGTGGAAAATCAGATCTTTATTTATTTGAGGATCTCGCCCAACTCAAATAAATGCACGAATTGTAGCGTCTAGCTCGCAGGGTACACTCAACTCGACTTATAAGCGTTTAGCCCGCAGGGTACACTTACAAGGTTTCTCTACAAACGTCTAGCCCGCAGGGTACGTCTATAAAGGGATA